>PVKB01005507.1:0-94280 GCA_004027205.1 Ctenodactylus gundi | reverse complement strand
TTTTTTTTTTTTTTTTTTTTTTTTTTTTTTTTTTTTTTTTTTTTTTTTTTTTGAGATAGAATCTTGCTCTGTAACCCAGGCTGGTCCTGAACTCACTATGTAGTCCTTGTCAGCCTTGGACTCACAGCAATCCTCTTGCCTCAGCCTCCCGAGCTCTGGGATTACAGGTGTGCACCACCATACCCGGTTTTATGCAGTGCTGGGGAATTGAACTCAGAATCGCTGTGTCATTTCTCTACCTCCTTTATTTTTTATTTTGAGACAAAGTCTCAATCACTAAATTTCCTGGGTTAGGCTCAACTTGAAATCTTCCTGCCTCAGCACTCCAGAGTGTTTGGATTACTAGAGGTGCACAACATACCTTGCGGAGTTTGCTTGCCTCAGCACTCCGAGCGCTGGGATAATGCATGGACCCCAGTTTCTGTGGTGCTAGGGAATTGGATTCACCGTGTTGGTGCGTGCTAGGCAAGCACACTAACCACTGAGCACACCCCCATCTTCCTCCCCCTTTTGTTGAGACAGGGTCTCACTCTACAGCTCAGGCTGGTCTTGAACCACACCTGCTAATTTTCAGGCAAATGTTCTATCTACTAAGCCATGCCTCCAGCCCTTGAGATGATGATGATTGGTGCACTCTGGGCTTCTTTTCTAAAGAATCAAAAGTGAATCTGCAGATGAACATCTACAATCAGAAGCCAGAAGGCACTTTAAGAAAAAAAAGGAACCATTAAGATAACACACTCGTATTTTCAGTCTATTTAGAAACTTAAAAGACAAAAGAAGGAGAACAGAATCACACACGAGGGTGACCGTGATGGTGACGTTCTGGCAATCAGGGACTGCTCAAGCCCCATGACTTCCAGGAGGCACCTGCTAAGTTCAGGAGAAGTCCTGTTGTAGAAAAAATGGGGACTGGAGATGTAGCTCAGCAGGAGAGTTTGTGCTTAGTGTGACTGACGCCTTCAGAATCTCAAAAAAGATGTAAAGAAAAGCCTGGTATAGTGGGGCATGCCTGTAGTGCCAGCACCCTGGAGCTAAGGTGGCAAGATCACAAGTACAAGCTCAGCCCAGGCAATTTAGTGAAACCGTGTCTCAAAACAAAACACAGAAGGGGCCGGGATGTAGTTCCGCTTGAAGGCTCTGGGTTTAATCCCCAGTCCCAACTCCAAAACCCAAACAACAAAACACACTGAAAGAGAAGAAAAGATGAGCAGAGAAAATAAGTATATACCATTCTTTATGGCACAGTAGCACTCTGGTGTGTGTGTGTGGGGGTGTGTGTCTGTATCTCACATCTTCTTTACCCATTCATCTGTTGTTGGAAATACTTCTAAGATTTGGCTATTATAAATTGTGCTGCTATAAGCATGAGTATGCAAGGTTCACTCTTGCATGATTTTAATTCTTTTAAGAAGATACTCAGATGCGCCTTGGGACCATTATGCTTAGTGAAATGAATCAGACAAAGAAGGTTGTTACATAGTTTCTCTGAAAAAAATCAAGAATAAAAAAATGTAAAAGACAGATGGAAGAAATAAGACTTGTGGAGAGGGATGTTGGGTGTAGTTAGAGGGGGTAAGAAAGAAAAAGGGATGTGATATGTAAATTTGAAAAAAGGGAAAAGTAAAAAGAAAGTACAAACTGTTGACATATGTTTGGCGGTACAGGGTAGGACAAGATGGTAGCTTAACTGTTGAGAAAGGCCTTCCCCGGGAAGGGAAGCCTTAAGGAAGCCTTCAGGGAGAGAACATGCTTCGGAACGTAGCTGCGGAGGAGGGGAGGCTGAGACGAGGAACAGCTTATGGAAGCGGGCTCCCAGGCAGCCCACTCTCTTCAGGACTGCCCCATGAACGGTTGAGAGGGGTACAGCTTGCCCAGCAAGCTCAGGGCTCTGAGTTTTGATTCCACGGCTCCACATAGTGGAGCATGGCGGCACAGGACTACTGAGAGGTGGAGGCAGAAGAACTGCTGTTGATTTTGAGCTCAGCATGGGCTACACAGTGAGTTCACAATCAGCCTGGACTACAGAACAATACCCTGACTTAAACAAACAAACAAAAAAAGGCTGAACGATGGAGATCTTTATTTTCATTCCTACAGAGAAATGATTTTCAAGTGTTACGCACATGCACTGGGAAGTCCCAGGATCCTTCCAGGTTGTACAAGAGCCACAGCTATTTCCACAATAACATCAGCATGCAAGCTGTCCTCTCCACCGTGGTGACACCGGCACTGATGCAGGCATAGACACAGCGGTGGGTAAGACCTGCTGGTGGCTCCTGCCCAAGAAGGTGGGGACACAACTGCACTGGTCTCCATTACGTGCTTCCCTGTCACCACTAGCAGGAAAAATCTGATTCACTTGAGAATGTCCTTGCTGCATTTCATTACCCTGACCGTGGTATGTCTCTTTAACACTCCCTGACAGAACGGAAAGTAAGCTCTGAGTACTAAGCTTCTTTTGAGAAGAGGCACTCACACAACTGCACTGAGTGCTGGACTGGCACCTTTTCTGTGACACTGAAGATATAACTGACATAGAACCACTGGTACTCAGAACTTTGGTATCTGGTAGTCATTTTTTTTTTTTTTTTTGAGACAGTCTCACTCTGTAGCCCAAGCTGCTTCTGAACTCACTATGTAGCCCAGGCTGGCCTTGGAATCATGGCAATCCTCCTGCCTCAGCCTCCCAAGTGCTGAGATTACAGGCACGTGTGATCACACATGGCTTATGTGGTGTTGAAGAATTGAACCCAAGGGCGCTCCTTACCACTGTGCTACACCCTAAGTCCCCTTTTAGAACTTTTAAATGTCCCTGCTAAAAACTCAAGTGGATTCATGAAAAACAGAACTGTCCAAAGGATTTTCATGGTGAAGAGATCCCCCTAGGGAGTCCCTATGATATTTTCGATCACTCTTGGACCCAGGACAACCTCTTTGCACCAAAGCCAAGGGCTTTAAGTAGTGCTGTTCTACTAGGGTGGGCCAATGAGCAACCCATGAGTCTTTGAGCTTCCAGACACACTTACTGGTATGCCGTGGCCCTGAAAGTGCTGCACGAATTCTTCTGGAAGAGGAGTGGGGACAACAAAGAACGCTGGCAACCTAGAAGAAAGAGATGTCATCAAATTTTAGTACTACATTTAATTACCAAAATATAAAAGCTCAACTTTACTGCATACAAGGAAGCTAAGTAAAAGCTGTGGAAAGGACCTTATTTCCCTTGTGAAAAACCAGGTCAAACGACCTGCCATTCTCAGTTTCACGTAAAGTACTCTGGCTAAATCTGTTACGAATCTGAGTTCAAATCCAGGCTCTGCCTCTGATTCTGTACAACCACAGGTAAGTTACCGTGCCTCTCTGAGTCCATTTCCTCTTTCATAAAACAAACAATTGAAAAATGTGAGCTATAAAGTATATAAATTAGAAAACTGTGAGTGACCTTTTCACCATGTAATAATACACCTGTATTACTTTCAATTAAACTACATGGAAACCTCTAACCACAATGATAGCTACCAAAACCATTGTCTCCAGTGCTCTGGAGACAAACGCCGAGCACCACTACTTACCAGACACTGCTCTAACACTTGACATGAATTACTTAATCTTCCCAACAATGCTGACAGGTGTGTACCATCATCATTGCCATTTTATAGCTGAAGAAACTAAGAAACAACATTGCTAAGGTCCTTCACAGTTTACACAAGTATTAAGCATGTTTGCTTGAATGAAGGTACCCTTACTTCCAGTGTAGTCACTAAAGTAAAAACACATTCATGGACCAATGGCTCTCAAATTCAGGCTACTTGTCAAAAATCACAGGAAGATTAAAAAAATTACCAATGTTGAAACACCATTCCAGAACTCCATCAGGGTTTAAGAGTCTCGAGGAATGCAGTCAAGATGAAATCTATTTTTCTAGAAGACCCTGATACAGCAGGAGCTGGAGGAACGGCTCAGCAGTTAAAGCACTTGCCTAGCAAGTGCTATGTCAAGTGTTAAGTAACCGAGTTCGATTCCACAGCACCACATAAGGTGGGTGTGGTGGCACACACCTGTAATCCCAGCACTCGCGAGGCTGAGGCAGGAGGACTGCCGCGAGTCCAAGGCCAGCCTGGGCTCCATAGTGATTTCAGGACCAGCCTGGGCTACAGAGCAAGACCCTGTCTCAAAAAAAGAAAAAGAAAAAAAAAAAGCAGCATTGAGTGTAGCCTAGGGAGCAGGTTGTCTACCTACTGAGCTGTCACCTGCATTTAACAAGACCTTCAGGTGATTCAGATGCACCATTAGAATGTGGGAAGCAGGTACCAGATAACAACTTGCACATGGACTGCTTTTCAAGGCAGTGGCTTGCTTGCTTCTTTTCTTTCTTTCTGTCTCTCTCTCTTTGCAGTACTAGGTATTGAACTCACAGCCTTACACTGAGCTACATCCTCAGCCCTTTAATTTTTTATTTTGAGCCAGAGTTTTGCTATGTTGCCAGGCAGGACTCAAACTTGGGATCCTCCTGCTTCCGTCTCTCAAAGTGCTGAGATTACAGGCCTGCACCACCATGACCGGCACCTTTTTCAGAGGCTCTTGCTACAAAGTTGAAGTGATGTCTTCTCCATGAAAGAGGGCGACTTGTCATGGTGTTAGTTCACCAGTTCATTTCTGCATATAAGGGAATGCAGAAATGAAGAGCACCAGAGTGGGGGATGGCTTTGCCCACCCTGGCTGACCCAGGTGGACGCTATGGAATCTGTTGAGACCGCCAACGAATATAAGCAATTAATCCTCCTGGGCAAACGGTCATTTTACCCAGACATGGCAGCACATGCCTTAACCCCAGGACTCTAGGAGTCTGAGGTGGGAGGACTGCAACATGGAGCACAGTCTGGTCAACTGAGTGACTCAGCAAGACCTAGTCTAAAAACAGAATATGAACAGGGCAGGAGGGGCTGGAGGAATGGCGTCGTGGTTAAAGCACTTGTCTTGCAAGAGCAAGGCCCTGGGTTCAATTCCCCAGCACCACATACAGCTGGGTGTGGTGGCATACACCTTTAATCTCAGCAGGCTGAGGCAGGAGGATTGCCAAGAGTCTAAGGCCAGCCTGGGCTACAGAGTGAGACTGTCTCAAAACAAAACAAAACAAAAAAAGGGGCAGGAGATGCATCTCAGTGTGAAGGCCTCAGGTTCAATCCCCAGTACCACAAACAGAAATAAAATAATCATTTTAGTCATAAGATGGTTTTAGATACAGCCTTTCTAAAAAGAAGACAACTTCAGTCACAGGAAGTTGAATGACCCACTCAGGCAAATGTTGGGGGGAAAGCACCTCCGGCACAGTGACCATACCAGCATCAAGTCACAGGTCCCTCTGTGTGTCCACATCCCAGAGGGCCACCCATCTTCTCTATCTACAGGGAGAAGGATGACAGAAAGGCTTTTGGGAGAGCACAAGAGAAGCAACACACGTACAGCACTGGAAGAGCCAATGCTGACCCTGGGGAAGGCGGAGCAGACACTGCTTCTCATTCTTACTCACTGTCCCCACACCCAGAGAAGATTTCCTTAAATTCTTCACTACGTCCTGTTTATTGAACACCTCTCAGAAGCCAGGCATTGTGCTACCTTAGTACTGAGAATATAACGAAAAGCAAAAACAGTACCCTTGACTTCATAGAGCTTAGGCTGCAGAAACAAACATGAACCAAATGATGACACAAATAAAAATAAGCTTACAATCACAGAAGGTGCTATGAAGATAGAGGCACACTGTGCAAAGAAAGCTTTCACAGAGACATTGAGTCTGAGGCACTGGATACTAGTGCTGGGATATTACCAATGCAGCAGAGTTAACTCTGCGCAGCTAGAAGCAGAGGGTGCTTCTAGGCAGGAGACTGCTGCTAGGTAGGGCACTCAGCATGGATGGAAGGGCATGTCAAAGCTAGAGTTTGGCAGGAATCAAACCACAACGGAGTATTAAGATTGTGCTCCAGGGTTGAGGCATACCTTTGTGGTTAGAGCATCTGCCTAGCAAGCGCAAATCCCTGAGTTTGATCCTCTAGTACCACATGCCAATGAGTTCAGGACCAGCCTGGATTACAGACAAGAACCTGCCTCAAAAAAAGAAAAAAGAAAAAAGAAAGAAAGAAAGAAAAAGAAAAAGAAAAAGAAAAAAAGATTTTGCTCTACACCAAAACCAGTGGGAAGACGCTGACGCAGGACAGGCATGACTAGATACACATGGAGAGGCTCACTCAGCCTGGGGTTGATGGATGCTGGGGGATCAAAGTGATGGAAACAATCATGTAGAAAGCTGTAATAGTGACCCGTGGGACAAAGAAAGCATAGCTTCTCCAGTGTGGTACTCAGAGCTGAGATAACCCTAGTTGTGTGGTCTGCACAGGGTAATCTGAACTCCAAAATCTAGATAAAGCTCCATTCCCTCTATCACTAATCACATACCTACCCCTCTGACTTGTTACCAGGGTTTTTTTTGTTACTGTTGCTGTTGTTGTCACTGCTGTTTTCAAACAGGGTAGCCTGGGCTACAAAGACCAATCTGAACTATAGAATGAGTTCCTGTCTCAAAAAACCCAAACAAAAAATCAAGTTGATCTGCCAATTAGGCCTACCAGAACCACAAATACACAAAGCTCAACAAAACTAATTTTGCGAAACTATTAGTAATGGGCTAGGGAGTATGTTCCAAAGTGATAAGATTAAAGTTTCTAAAAACAGATAATGCAGTGTTATCTTTTAAAAATGTAGGTCAGATCCCTTCCTGTCTCTGCACAAACTCCCCTCTACCACTGAGCTACACCTAGCACTTTCTCAGAAGGAACACCCCAGGAAGGCAGAGGTTTCAGGCGCTCTGTGGACTACAGCATCTCTCCTGTAGCTAGACACTCCTCAGAACACAACAGGCACAAAACTTTGCTAAAGGAACAAAGTACTCAATAAAAGGCATTAAAGCACAAAATACAAATACAGAAAGGCCTCGAAATTTAAGTTTTACATTTAGGTATTAATAGGTACAATAATGACAAAAGCGTAACTCACTTTGGAGTATTTTAAGAGATACTTTAAGAATTTCTTATAGCTAATGTTGAGGAGCTGAGGGTGTAGCTCACCTACACAGGTGTTAGAACACCTGTCTAGCCACATGGGGTCCTTGGCTCCATCTCCTGAACCATGAAAATAAATAAACAAATAAATGCTAGTGCTGATGTGAAGAAAGAAACTCTTGTACACTGGTGGTAAGAATGTAAAATGGAACAATGTAAGTGGAAAACAGTCTGCTAGCTCTTCAAAAAGTTAAACAGAGCCTATGTTCTGGAAATTCAACTCCTAGACTACATGCTGAAAAGAAATAAAAGTATGTACCTACAAAAAACTTGCACATTTGTGTTCATGGCAAAGATGCAAAAAGTAAAATCAACCCAAATGTCCATCAACTAATGAATGAAGAAGTAAATTGTGATATATATAAACTTTCCCAAACAATCCACCTGAGGACAGCAAAGGGTAGTGCTAACTCCCCATTCTTCTGGGTTCCCCAGGTAGGTGTGAGGTGTGGTGTCCCCAGGTTGCACTGCATGAAGTAGGAGGAGGCCACATAGACTTTGCAGAAAGCAGCTGCTCCAAATCTTCAGGGTTATGGTTCAGGGTTGGCAGAAAACATGCCTGGCACATACTTAGCCTTAAATAAATACAAGGTCACTGTTACCTGAAACAGATATTTTGGTCCACCATTATATACACATTCAAAAAAAAAAATCCATTCCACGGAACATTATTTGGCAATAAAAAAGAATATAGGGGCGAGCAGCCTAGGTCAGTGATTAGAGTGCTTGGCTAGGAAGTACAAGGCACTGGGTTCAATCCCCTAGAATCACATACTAGCTGGATGCACTTGTGAGTGCTCCTAGCACTCACAAGGCTGAGGCAGGAGCACTACCATGAATTCTAGGCCAGCTTGAGCTACACAGTTAGTTCAGGGCCAGCCTGAGACTAGAGTGAGACCTTGTTATAAAAAAAGGGCAATTCTTAAAATATACTAAACACGCATCAGTTAAAAAAATACACTAAATATTAGAATCTAATCATAAAACATCAGTTATTATATGATTATATTCATATGAAATGTCCAGGACAGCAAGTCCACAGAAAATTGACTGGTGGTTGCTTAGCACAGGGAAAGGGAAGATGTGTGGGAGAAACATGGAGTGACTATTAATGGGTACTGAGTACCTTTAGGGGATGACAAAATGTAATGCTCTAAAATCGACTGCAATGACAGTTGTACAACTCATTCAATGTATTACCAAACAGACAGACAAACAAACAAACATGCAAAAAACCCCAAACCACAAACGCATTTCGGACGGGTAAATACGCGGGCCGTGGCCCACAGCTAAGCTTACCTCTCGCAGACTCTGTAGCCTTCATTGACACTCACTGCCTTGTACTTCACGCTGCCTTTGGTGCGCTCCAATTCCCAGCACCAGTCCTTAAGTGTGTCAAACATTACTGTGTGATTCTTGGCATCTGTGGCTAATAGGACAAGATTATAAAGAACAAAATCTCTTCAGGACGCACTGATATTTCAATTACGGGGAAGTACAGCCTCAGGCCCCAATCTCCTTCAATAAAGCCCATTATTATACAAGCAGAATGATTCTATTATTCATCCTAACTCTGTTCCTCTTGTTTTGTCATTAATCTAATATTATGACTGAGGCTTTTTGTTTTTAGTACTAGAGACTGAATCTAGGGCCTTTGCCCTGAGTTACATCCTAGCTTTTTATCACCCCCCCCACCCCCACCGAGATGAGATCTTGCTAAATTGCTTGAACTGAGTTTTAACTAGTGATCCTCCTGCCTTAAATCACCTGGAGTTCTGGGACTACAGGCACGTTCCATCAACCCTGGCTTAGCACCTATTTTTGTAGACAAGGCTATTCATTATATTTATAGCAAGTATGTATAATATAAGTATCTTTTCAAGGCTTTCAATTTGCCAGATGCGTTATATTAGCTAGATTTCTTAATTTCTCAGAAACTGTCTTTTCATGAGTAAGACGGGTGTCTCAGTCCAGGTTCCCCAGAAAGCAAGGCTGGGGACAACAGCTTTCCTGCTACTGTCTGTTAGGGAATACAAATGCAGGAGGCAGAAGCAGGGGAGACTGTGTGGCAGAGCTTGCTGGCGCTAAGTGGCATGAAGAAGTTGTATAAACTATTCCAAATAATCCACTTGGGGACAGCAAAGGGCAGTGCTAACTCCCCATTCTTCTGGGTTCCTCAGGTGGACGTGAGGTGTGATGTTCCCAGGCTGCACTGCATTAAGTAATAGGAGGCCACATAGACTTTGCAGACAGTAGCAATTCCAAATCCTTAGGGTTATGGTTCAGGATTGCCAGAAAACATGCCTGGCACATACTTAGCCTTAAATAAATACTAGGTCATAGTTACTTGAAGCAGATATTTTGTTTCGCCATTATACACATATTCAAACCCCACACACACTATACACATATTTATTTTCTCTCTCTCTAGACTAAACAATTTTGAAGCCTACACGAAAAAATAAGCAAGAAAAAAATGTTACAAAAATTTAAAGGAAGAAGAGCAGTAAAATTATGCAAAGTCTCAGCCAGAGTCCTAGTAAGCCCCTATGCTGCCCAGCCTGGGCTCAAACTTATGATCCTCCTCCCTCCGCCAACCAGGCTGCTGGGATTATCGGCATGCACCACCATGCCTGGCTCTGAGGCTGTCTTTCTTTGTTGAATGAAAAGAGCTGTTCCATTCCTTGCAAAAGTAATTTATAGCTCCATTCTCAGTCACTTAATCATAACATCATTTATTTAGAACAAAAAGATTGTGTGAGGCAAAACAGGCTTAAGTACAAAAGCTGAAGTAATACAATATTTTTAGCCCTACCAATGCATGCATAAGACGGCAAACTGATTTGAACACTGTATCAAACTCTTGAATTTAAATCCTTCTTCAATCAGGAGATGCACTGCTGTAAGTGGATTGTCAAATTTGACACTTGGTTGCTGATGGCCACAAACAAAACAAAGAGCTACAAAAAGGTTATAGACACCTACCCAAAGGCCACACCATGGCGACAGTGCCTTTGCTCCTAAACTTGCTCCTCGCTGCTAGAAAAAAAGGCCCAACAACACTGCTCTTGCAGCCCGGCAGGTAAGTCCTTGGTCTTCTCCAAGTCTATCTCTGGTGGTGGGGGGACAGGTGGGTCACCGGCACCCAAGCAGTTTTTGGACATCTAAGAAACCAAGTCTTGGAATCACAAACTGTTTGGTAAAACTATCTTTTCCTTTTAATAAAGAAATAATAGTAGCCTGGGCATTGTGGTACAAATCTTATAATATCAGCTACTGATGAGGCTGTGACAGGATCACAAGTTCAAGGTCAGGCTGATCAATTTAGCAAGACCGTATCTCAAAAGAAAGTAAAAAAAAAAAAAAAAAAAAAATAGCCCAGCACTCCTTTGGTTTAATCTCCAGTACATTAAAAAAAAACAAACCTGATAATTGAAAATAATTAATCATTATACAGGTTAAACAACCTTATTCCTTAAGACTCAAATCTGAAATACTGCTAGGTATGATGGTACACGTTTGTAATCTGGGTACTCTGGGTAGACTGAGGCAAGAGGATCAAAAGTTTGAGACCAGCCAAGGCAATGTAGTAAATTAATGACAACCCGTTGTTACACTTTGGATCTACAATGTCGCCCTAAAGCCTCGTGTATTTGGATGCTGTGGAATACCGATGGAACCATGTGCTCTTAAGGGGTGAGGCTTGGTTGGAGGGCATGAAACACTGAGGCTTGACCTGGAAGGGGTGGATCACTGAGTCATGACCCAGAAGGGTATATGCCAGTTCCGCCCTTCCTTGTTCACTTGGCTTCCTGTCTGGCATGCCATCAACAGACTTTCCTCCTGCTGGCCCACTGCCATGTACTTCTACCACTGCCAGCTGCCCATGAACGGACCTTCTGAAACTGTGAGCTAAAATAAAACTTTTCTCTCCTAAGCTGTGGATATTAAGTATTGTGTTCCACCAACAAATTAGTAACTAAGACACCTGTCTCAAAATAAACCATAAAAGAAAAGACTGGGAACGTAGCTCAGGGCAAAAGCTCTGGGTTCAATCCTCAGCACTGCTGAACAAACAAACTGAAATTATTTCAAAATCTCAAATTTTTTGAACGCCACTTTGACATCACACATGGAATATTCCATACCTGACCCCAAGTCCTTGTGAGCCCAGTAAATGTTCATATAAATCATAATAATCAAGCAGGGCCCAGCAGCACAAGTGTATAGTCCCAGCATTCTAGGACACTGAGGCAGGGGGATCATAAAGGCAGACTGTATAACTTGGAGACTCTTGTCTCAAAATAAAAACAATAAAGGGCTAGAAATGTAGTTCAGTGTAAAGGCCTTGGGTTCAATTCCCAGTGCTGCATAATAATAATAATAATAATAATAATAATAATAGTGACAACAACTCACATTTATATATCTCATTTTACCATAAGCTATAAACCAGTACCTAGTTACACAGCACTTGTACACATAGTAGAAAGAGGAATTTAATTTAATTAAGGGAAAAATTTTATGTCTGGCCTAATATTAGTACCAAATGTATTCTTTTTTTCTTAAGACAGAGTCTCACTTTATAGTCTAGGCTAGCCCTGAAATTATTATGTAGCCCAAGCTGGCCGTGAACTCTTGGCAATCATTCTGCCTCAGCCTCCCAAGTGCTGGGATTACAGGTGTGCACCACCACACCTGACTTCTATGGTGCAGTGGAATTGAACTCAGGGCCTTGTGCCTGCTAAGCAAGCACTCTAACCACTGTGCATTCCTCCAGCCTACCAAATGTACTCTATATCAATGTAATTCTCTGAATCCTGAATATTACACAGCTTACTCTCAATTAACTCTCATTTAATGCCAAGCACTTAACACTTTGTAATCGTCACAGGAATTCAAGGGCAGCACTAAAACTGCCGTTTTTAAAATAAGAAAATGGGCTATGGGTGTATGTAGCTCAGAGATTAGGCCACTTGTGTAGGAAGCAGGAGGCCCCAACTTCAATCCTCCAGCACTAAATTAAATAGCTGGGCGTGGCGGTGCATGCCTGTAATCCCAGCACTCAGGAGGCTAAGGCAGGAGGACCCCTATGAGTTCTAGGTACATAATGAGTTCAGGACCAACCTGATCTACACAGAGAGACTGTCTCCAATTAAATAAGTAAGCAAGTAAAAACAAGAGGTTCCAAAGGCCAAATGTCATCCACAGAATCACAAAGCTAGAGAGAAACCAAGCAAGGACAGACACCGGGGTGGAAAAGACATCAAAACCTGTACCTTTTCATCCAAATCACTATAGCTCCCAAAACGCACCGTGTGCTCAGATGCCTCTACCTCCTCACCCTTCCAAGCCCACCAGATGCTCCCACACCTGAGCTACCTGCCTAGACAGAAAGCCGCCCCCCACCAGCACAGACACCCCAGGCTCCCCACTCAGCTGCCTCTCCTGTTCAGCTTCCTGCTACCTGAGAGCAGGGATTCATCCTGCTCCCCTCGGATCTCCACAGGTCTAGACCACAGCAAGCAGCGAACACAAGTTTACTAAGGACAGTAGTGGTTAGTAATAAAGCACTGTGTGGTCACAAAGCTTTGTATATAAGTGCTTTTTAAAGAAGCCTGCCATCTCCATGACATGAGGGCGGATCACTAAACATCAACTTCATGATTCGAGTAGTGGGAAGAGCCAGTAAGCACACTGAGGGACAGGAAGAGGAGAGCCACTCGTAAATACATGTTCAGTGCTATGCACTGTTAATGGCTAGAGTTTCTTACTTTAAACAGTGCTCTTTTCAGCAAATTGAATGGAAAACATTTAAAATTTTTAAGTTTTCTCTTACAAACCAGTTTTTTAAAGTATTTTTCTTACTCACTCCTATAATATTTGCTATAAAGCATGTTCTAGTTGCTTCAAAGCTTCCTAGAATCCAAGATATTCTCTAGACCCTTATGAAATGAAATCAAGTATATTTAAGTGGAATCAAGAACTCAGGGGCAAATAGAGTAACTTTAGACTGGACTCAATTTTCTCTATAATCTTACACAGTATATTAATTTTTATCTTTCATAAGAAGCAATCACATAAATTCATTGTAAAGAGCAAGCAAACTAACCTAAAAGATAAATTAAACAAACTGAAATTAAAAAAAAGAAATCTGAATGAACACATCACTCAAGCAAGAGGAAGAAGAGAAAGCTAGGAAAGGAGGCGTGTGGGGACAGTTTCACTTGCTCATGATGGGTTGTCTCCCCTGGGATGCATGCAAGAATAGGACGGACCCTTCCTAAATTAAGACCTGGAAGATACTTACCTGTGCTGTTCTGTGCAGCACTTGCATAGGAAAACAGAAACAATCTTTTAAGCAGTTTAGGCGCCTGAGTATGATGAATTATACCACTGACGATCTAGGAAAGAACCAACGAATGAACGTGTTACGCTTTTGACAGAAAAGTCCTAAGAAGGCAGAAGCCAAGTTTTCTAGTTCTCAGTCTTGCTAATGGGGCTCTAGGGACAGCACAGCCATCTTTGATGAGGTCTGAGTCTATGACTGAGCTTTTGGAATACAGCCAGAGCAACAGAATATTATTTTTTTGGCTTTGTAAGAGCTCTGAACTTCTAGGGAAATTTCTGAAACATAACCTCATTTCTTAAAAGCAAAGTGCTAAAAAACTGAAATGTCCTGTTAAGTCAGGTATGCCAAATAATGTGACATGTCAAAGACTCACAGCTGATAATCTAGTCTAATCATGACATCTACCTGTTCTGACTGACTATGGCCTTAGGACCTTCATGGACAGAGGAAAAGAAATCAGCCTACTGTGCCTTCTGTTTGTCTACTGTGTTAAAAGTAAGTTTGGATAGATGACTATGACCATGGTTCAAAATGAAGTGCCTGACTTCTCAGGAAATTTTCATTATCTCCACCATTTTTTTCCTGTTCAGGAAAGTACCAAATTCATGTTCGCTATTCTAATGGAACTACCACACTATCTGAAAGAATATTAAGGCATTACCTGTAAAAGTATATTGGTGACAGTATACCTGCACTAGCTTCCTGCTAGGTTTTCCTTGAGGTATTTACCACGAGAATGACAAGTCTGATTTCTTCCGTATTTAAGTAAGAGAAATCTGGAAATTATAATGAACATTAAAGCAGTATAGCCACTTCCTAAATTACTCTAGTTATAGATCTCAACAAAATATGCTGTGGCAATGCCAGAAGACCATGGTTACTTAGGCTCCAGAGGCACATGGGGAACTCGCCTTTGCTCACCTGACTCGCAGACCTCCTCCTTCCATTCACAACCACTAACTCCCAGAGGTAAACTCACTGATGCCCAGGAACTGGAAATCTGTGCTGCTATCTTAAGTGCAGGCTGTCAGAGTTGAGGAAGCAGGATAAATTTGCGCAGTCCCATCCTCTTTCCCCAACTGCCTCCTGACCTGTTTTATAACCTTATACCCTTTGGTGGCAACAGGGACAAAATATGAATTGAAAGATTAAAAGGTAGGACGGGCCAAGCAGGTTCACAGAAGCATGCTTTACCCAAGTCCCTCTCACATTCTAACCAAAATATTAGGGAATTGCAATGAATTTTAACCTCAGGGAGTGAAAGGCTCCTCTGTACCTCCGGGTGATGTCAGTGGGGAAACCTGATGGAAAATAAAACCTAAAAACACACGCAAGTAGTTACCCGTTTGACTTCCTCTTCCTTTGTGTATCTCAGACAGAAGTGGAATACTCGGAGGTCTTTGCAGTGAATGATGAGCTTCTCAGGATATTTCTTCAGTTGTCCAAAAAGAGTTTTTTTTTTCTCATCAAACACTACAGAATCAGTTATGACATCATAGAGAAATTATGTTACATAGCACAAATGAATGCTAAGTAAGCAAAGGAGATTGGTGACTTCTCAAAACAGAAGCCCAGTCCCTGCTGGCAGAAGCTCTGGAAGTTCAGGGTTTTTCATTTGTCTTGAGAGGCCTAAGACTCAAACAGACTGGCCACTACTGGCAAACTGGATTCCACTGGCCTGAAGGAAAACCCAGCTCTGAAAGCTGAGAAAGTAAGGGATGGAAAGCATACCCCTAGGGATATGTTCACGCCAGTCAACTCCTGCGCTTATGGCGAGGGCCCCACTGACTCCTTGCTTGTCCTAGTGCCTGGACCCACTCAGCACTTAGAGGTGTTTATAAATCACCCTCTTTTCTTTTCCTCAGTACCGGTGATCAGACCCAGGGTCTTTACACTGAGTTACACCCATAGTCACTTATTCATTCATTCATTCACAGGGTCTTACTCAGCAGTCCAGGTCACCCTCCAACTCATGACAATTCTCCAGCCTCAGACTCCCAAGTGCTGGGATTATAAGTGTGTGCCACTACACCTAGCTATTATTGGTGCTAGGGATCAAACCTGGGGCCTAGTTCTTCCCAGGCAAGTCCACTATTCACTGAACTATGCTCCCAGCCCTATTTATTAATTTACTTTCAAATCCTGAGACAGAGTCTCAAGTTGCCCAGGCTGGGCTTGAATCTGTGATCTTCCTGCCTCAGCCTTCTAACATGCTACAACTAAGGCGATTATATGTGTGCAGTACCAGCTTTTTCCCCTCTGGTGTTAGGAATGGAATCCAGGGCCTTGGCACTATGCTACATCTCCAGTCCTTTTGCTGGTTTTGATTTTGAGACAGAGTCTCACTAAGTTGCTAAGTTGCCCAGGTTGGGCCTAAAATTGTGACTCTCCTGCTTCAGTTTCCTACAGTGCTGAGATCAAAGGCTTGTGTCACCAGGCCCAAACAAACTCCCTGTTTCTTTTTTCTTCTCTTTTTTCTCTCCCTTCCCTTCCTCCATGGGGATTGAGCCCAGGGCCTTCACACTGAGCAACATTTCTTGGCCATTTTTACTTTTTTGGTTTTGAGTCAGGGACTCAATAAATCACTAAGTTCCCTAGGCTAGGCTTAAATTTGCAATCCTACTTCAGACTCCCAGAGTGCCAGGATTAGATATCTGTGTCCAGGCCTCACTCAAATTACCCTTTAGAGTAAAACCTACAGTTTTAACACTGGTGACAAGTAATACAATCAACATGTAGTGTAGAATAGTCTTGTGTGGAGTATTAGAACAGGTTCCAAGATCAAATGTGAACTCCTCCAATTAAGCGACCCCAAATAATCTACTTTACTCCTCAATTTAGCATCCATAAAAATGGCATAAACAAGATAATTTATGTGAAAATGCCTTAATAAACTAACAAGGTCTTTGAGAATACTACCATTATTGTTAACTATCCAGTCAAAGGCTAGCAACCACCCCAAGGAAAAGGGATACTTACCTCCATAAATTTGATCAACACAGTGGAGTGTAATGTCATTTTCTCCTATAACCTTATTCTTAAACTGAGTTTCCTAAAAAGAATCAAAAGGAAACAACAGTGACTTCTTATTATGCACTGACAGACTTTGTAAGCAGTGCAAATCACCATTCTCCACTTATTCATGGAGGTAAACTAGGAAATGTATCCACACATCCTAAAGAAAGGTATTATCAAGTATGTGAGACAAGCTAATTAGAACTGGGTTTTTATCCTGGGCAGTTTTCTTGTATGGGCTGCTCCCAGGCAAACTCAACATGCCACTAAGCACTTTTTGACGAGTGTGAGAGACTTACATGCAGTCAATATTTCTCCACACAAATTCAAAGAAGGACTGACAGAATTACCTGAGGCCAGCTTTAAGGAGAAAACACTAGAACATTCAAATGTCTGGTTACTGCTGGCTCTGTATGGAAAAAGGAATCAAACCACTACAGTAGACAGCATCTCAGGAAACCAGGCACAGAAGTAGCTGTGGTGTTGCTGTTTAGCAAGCACAGGTAATAAAGGATGGTGGGTATGATGGGTCAGACGGGGTTTAAGCTGGTTTCCATTAACATCCAATGCTCTCGAGTAGCGTGGGCAGGCCCCTCCTTCCTAACTGCTCATTCCTAAGTATGGACAGGTCTCACAAGGATATGACTAATAGAGATTCAGGTAAAACAGAACACAAACTCTAAAAAGACAGTACCTATCATTAGTTATGTTACTGAACTCAATTCCTGAATTTGAAGAAGATTTTAGCACAAAGAAAACTTGGGGAATCAGAACATTTGAAAAATCACCATAAGGTGATTTTTTTTAATAGATCAAGGGAAACATTTATTAGAATATTTAACTGTCTAATACATTATACTGGAGCCCATATTTATAGTAAAGAATTCTTACAAGAAAGAATAATGACTTTACAATTAGTGCAAGATATATCCACATGGGGAACTTCTCTGCAGTATAGAAACACCACATCTTGTATGACCATTTCTATACAAAAGCTACCAATGTGCTTCTGTGCACAATGTCTAAAAAATTCAACACAAACAAAAACCAAAATATACAATTAATGCAAGCTATCCACAGCTTACCCAATAATCAATGATGAGGAAACACTGGAGCAAACTTAATTTCACTTTGTCTAAAGTTACACATAGTAAGAATACTTGTATCAATGACTCTCAGATGGCTTTTATGAGTTCAGTACATAAAAACTGTTCTCTCCCTATCCAGTAAGCGTCACAGATTATAAAACTCCAATACTGCACTTTGCATTAATGCACATTGCCAAAGCAACGTGTAGTGTTTACAGAGGCCATGGCAAGTCACTGAAGTCAACAGTCCCGTCCTCACCCCCAGTCCAGCATCTGTTTCCAAGAGGCTCATGATGACAGCCATTGCTGCTTCATCATTACTGGGACTTCTTGAACCTTGGCCATTGTCTATCATGTCTATATCTATGTGAGGGTTTTCACCAAGAATAGAAGAACTATCAGAATATGGGTAACTTGGGTTCTCCTGAGGCTGCTCAGGTAGTAAGCCATTGGAAGAAATGTCTGGAGTCCCTGTATTTAAAATCTTCTTGCCTCCTGGGGAAGAGGTATCATGGGGAGGTGTACTTGTGATGTTCAGTGGGCTAGACCACGGCTGGAAGGCGATGACCCCCTTATCCTGTGGATTTCCATGATCTCCTTGGCAATCACTCGACCTATTTTTCCTGCCCCAGTCCTGTTTTCCCCTGGAATGCCTGGAACAGTGGGATGAGCCCTCTTTGGGCTACCTTCTCCAGAAGGCAGCATGCTGTCCATGACGTATACAGATTCTGTGAGTTGTGGGAAGACTGGGCCCCCACCTTCCAGGGCACTGGCTAAAACAACAATGTTGGTTGAGACAAGGTATTCTACTTTCTTGATCCAAGGGTTCATGAAACTAAACCATCGACTTCTTAGTGTGATGAAAGAACCATCTTTGATTTTAAATTTATGGCAATTAGTTGTAATCTTGTCTCTCGTCTGTAGAACTTACTTGTGACAATCTGCAAGATATCCTACATCATCTTGATGAAAATATCATGATGTGCCTAAAAGTTCTGTGGTAAATATGCCAAAATTGCTGTTGAAAAACAAACTTCCCATCTATCGCATGCCGAGAAATACATTCTATAGCTTTCACCCTAATTTCCCCACTCACTGGTTGAGGGACCACATGACAATGTATCCTTCCAAAGGCAACAAGGCGATTGAGGTTACACCCCTCACTGTCTGTTTCACTGTCTTCATCCAGACCCATCTTTGTGGGTGGCCAGCTTTTCAAACAGCCTGTGCTGTGGACTGTGAAGAAGCTTTATCGATCTGTTTTTTTCTTTGAGCAGGTAGACGGGAAATCCTTGTCTTCCACCTTTACTGAAGGCCTGTTACACTTCATCCTACAGAAGAAAGAATGTCATGCTCCAGAACATAATTGAGATGGCCCAGGGGTTATATCTGTTTTAACTGGAAGTCCACTTTTTGCATCTATGAGCTGCTCCCAGGGCACAGTGTTGGAGGAGCAGAGCTGCTCCTTTACTTTGGCAATATCTTTAGGATGCAGGTCATCAAACTCTGACCAATCATATCATCATTGTAGCTGAAGTTGAGGATCCATCTTATGACAAACAAAAATCCATCTGCTGCCCTGAGAATGTGCTGTTTCGATTCATCATCTGACAGAAAAGTTAGTGTGTAGTTTGCTTCTGTATATGGATTGGTGGACCTCTTAACATTTTCTTGTGCTGAACAGCCATCCTTAACACAGTAAGCTTATCTAATTTTCTGGACATCCTGTTGCATGTTGGTACCAAAGACGCCAATTCATCAATAAAACTGTTCTATCACGGCGCCTCTTTTCAATTTGACTGTGAGCTTCCCTTGCATTTTCAATCTTCCCTTTGATGTTCTGTGTATTCCAACCTTCTGTGAGGGTCATCTCTGTCTGTATCTATGCTTTCTATATTAGTCATCTGACCTCCAACCATTGTGCTCCCCAAATTCAACCTGTGCATGGTAGTTGGTGAAGCTGCCTTTCTGCTTGTGGTTACAATCGACACTGCTGGTGCCCAGGTTGCTGAAGAGCAGGCTGGTAGGACTGGGGGGCATGAAGTCACTGATTGTTGAGGAAATGTCCATTCTCTGGAAGCTCTTCCAAGAGACTCCACTCCAAACCCTGGTGAAGGAGCCTTGCCCTGCGCACAGGCAGGGGTTGGAGCTCCCAGGACAGATCACAGCTGTCATTTCCTCCCTTTGAGCTCAACTTCCCTCATTTGAAGTTAGACTCCTAAAACCTCAGATTTGGCTTGAGAGGAACAAGGGGCTGCTGGACTTGCTGGTCACCTCAAAGTGATTATCACGTTTCGTATTTCCTTTCAGGTGGTCAATTTCTTCTAAAAACCGATAGTAGGGACAATGAAGGCCTAGGATTCCACAACTGAGAAGTTCAAAAACATGTACTCTAACCAGCCCTGCCCTGGCTTGTTGGGAGCGGCCGTGCCCGTCCTTGGATCCCACAGCAGTGGTAGGGAGTCCGGTGAAGGTAAACAAGCACCTCCATCCCTGACCTACTTTACCATACGGTGATCTATACTGTGTTTAATACAGAAGAAAATGAGAAAAGGTTGCTGGTGTTAACTATGAGGCCAAAAGTAAGCCGGCATTACATGCAGCCCAGGAGTGACATTTCTAAATAGCTGAGCTGCTCCTCAAGGACAGAGAGCAGGCTAGGGTTAAGAAGAACTTCTGTCTTCTGTACTCATATGTTATGGGGGGATGGGATGAATGGAGGAACTGAGTATGGGGGGATCAACAAAAATACTGTACTCGCCAAATGCAGCTCATACATACATCATTATCCAATGCAGATTCATCACCTAAGAAGGCAATCTTGAAGTCTGTGCAGACAAGTCTCCCGTACACACCACGCGGACAGGAATCTTCCTGTACGTACTTTAGGACTGTGCTGGCTTCACAAAGCAGCTGTTCACCTGGTAGAAACCAATACAAGTTCTCCTTAAGAGTCTTTAGGGAACAGATTTCCCTTCTGTACTTAGCTATGGAAAAACCATACAATACAAAATAGCACTTCAGAATGTGCTACTTCTCAGAGGAGCAGAAGCTGCAAAATTTAGAAGTGGAACAGGGAAGGCAAAGAGGCTCATAACGAAATTTCTGTCTTTCCACTACAAATAATGGAAGTTTCCAAATAGGTAGTAATGATCTCAGCTGCACTTCCAAGCATAGATCCTTGTGTTTTTATGACTTGACCCCAGCAGATGTCCCACTGCAGCAATACCCTTCTGAGCAAAGCCAAGCAGGCTCATCCTGGACAAAGATCCCTGCCCCTTTTCCTGTGAGAGGCTGAGGTTTCCGGGCATCTTCCTCTGACACAAGAGCACTGCTACCTTCCACAAGACCACTTCATTTTGGCTGCACAACAGGGGGATGAGAGGAAAAGAGGTCAGAGGGTGGCAGAAAAAAAAAACCTCTTTTCCTCTTTCTTCAATAAGAGTATTTCCTTTCAATGTGTCACTTTTCCTGCTTCATCTGCAGGTGGCCAGCCCACAAAGGAAGCTGCAGTTCTCCACCACTGCTACATATTCAAAAAGAGTAAGGCTGAGAGAAGGGAGGCATTCTCTGCTCCTGGGAAGCAGAAAAGCTCATGAGGGAGAAATTCTGAGGTAAGGACAGGAAAAAAGAGAAGGGTATGAAGGAAATGGAAAAGTAAGCACGAATACTGTGCAACAGAAAAGGAATTCTCTCCTTATCCAACAGATGACAGGGCTGGAGGAACGGCTCAGCAGTTAAAGCGCTTGCCTAACAAGCGCTAAGTCAAGTGCTAAGTACCCAAGTTCGATTCCCCAGCACCACATAAGTTGGGCATGGTGGCGCACGCCTGTCATCCCAGCACTCGGGAGGCTGAGACAGGTGGATTAGCCCTGAGTCCAAGGCCAGCCTGGGCTCCATAGTGAATTCAGGACCAGCCTGGACTATGGAGTGAGACCCTGTCTCAAAAAAACAAAACAAAACAAGATGACATCTTCCCCTCAAAATTTCCACTGGAATTCTGTTTTTAAATTTACTTCTTAGCTGTAAATTCATTTAGTCTAGTTTTCATTTTGTCTTGCCTTATAAAAAACAAGAGTATCACTCTATCAAGGAGCATGTATTATGGCATTTTCCTTTTTCACCTTTCAAGGGGTTAATTACCTCCAGCTGAAACACTAACGAAATACCAGAAGATGGCTCAGTCACAGGGTTATCCTCTAGAGATCACAGTTTGAAGAAAACAATGAAGGCAGGGCCCTATTAGACTTCACAAGTCCACCCCAAAGTGTCTCAGCTACCTTTAAGGTGGAAAACACGAAGACAAGGCTTCGCAGCAGCTCTCCCCAGGCCCACGCAGGCCCACTCCACAGTCACGCAATGGAGACCAAGAACTTACAGTGTGCAGTAGCTATCACAACATTGTGGCTGAGATCCTGTGCAAATGTAGCATGATTATCTACTCATCTGTCCCAAAGAGGGGGTGCCCAAGCCCACGGCTATGGGGACAGATGAGTGGAGGGGCAGGAGGCAAGCTGTGAGTAAAGCTCTGCCTCCTGTTAGCACACTCCTATTCGGTTCTTTTGTTTCTTTTTTTGAGACAGGGAATCACTCTGTAGCCCAGGCTGACCTAACCTTGGACTCACCAGCAATCCTCCTGTCTCCAACTCCCGAGTGCTGGGAGCGCTGGGATTACAGGCACGTACCACAACACCTGGCTTCTAAGTGGTGCTGGGGAATTGAACTCACAGCCTTGTGTTTGCTAGTCAAGCACATTAACCACTGTGCCATTCCTCCAGTCCCCCTACTAGGTTCTAATGCTTGCTGCTGCTCACCATTCCAAAGCTATCTGCCAGCAACTCGCAGCATAACAAGTACCTGACCCCTTGCACTTGGAAGAATGTCTTCAATTAAATGGGTACCTGCTGTCAAAGAGATGGCGAACCATTGCTCTAGAACCATGAGATCCGGGAGGCAGAAAGCAATTCAGTTAAGAAAAGTCTTAGATAAGTTAACTGTGAATTCAGAGCCAATACAACTAGGAGACACTATTATGTAATCCAAGAGATGAGGGAATGTACATGTCATGTTGAAAACAAAAGTTAACTTCAGAATCTGTATTCCCAAGTACAGGAAAAAACAACAGACAATATAAATTAAGGTTTTGGTCATCATCAGAGAAAAAAAAATCTTTAAAATTAAAGTTATAGGATTCTAATATACTTTACCTCATATCCCCTCAACACAAACTAGAAAAAATAGAAAGTAACACAACAAGGCCTCCACTTTTTGGGGAAATATATAATTAAAAATGTATAGAAAAAAAGTTTAGATGGACAGAAAATGAAAAAAGAATACTCAGCGAACAGGATTTTCCATATATAGAATAAACATGCTACCAAGTGGCTTCTGTTTCTGAACTTGGGTGATTGAAATCTTAATTTAAGCTATAGACACTTTATTCTATCTCAGAAATAATCAAGAAATTCCACCTCCTTCACAACAAGTGACCTCAGAGTAAAGCACTATCTGCCCTGTAGTTGGCAAATTCCCAACATCCCTGGTATTGGTGCTCAGGTATACCAGAGAGATGATCAAGGGAAGTCACCTCCCAACACATGCCACAGGAGGCCTAGAGAGCTGCACTGTCCAAGGACAAGACTTGATCAGCAGGGACAAAGCATGAGATACAGGGCTCTTCTGGCAACAAGGAATTTCCTGATTTGAGGTCAAAAATACTGGATGGGGTCAAGTGAGCCATTCTGATAAAGGCTTCACTTGTTGAAATACAGAGTAAGACCTCATCTCCAATCAATCAATCAACCAATAAAGGCTTGATCTGCTTGTGCGAGAAGTGAGAATTTCTCACATTTATTTTCATCAGCTTGAAGGAGAAGAAAACAAGAAAAATTCTTTCCAGATGTTGTAATACTGAGAATCAGGTGTGTGAATCATTGAACTACAGATATTCATATCTTTGTCTGACTCATTGCTATCACATGCCAGAGGATTAAAAACAAAGGAATTTATATTTAGCAATTCTAGGAATGACATAATTTATCACTGGCTTCGAGCTGTACAAGAGGTATGATGCTAGCATGACTGTTACCTGGCAACAAGTGAAGAGTTACTTCCTTCTCGGTTACTTCCTTTTCATTTGTGTGAATTTCCTAAAATAGAACAAAGAAAAGAACGTATTTTTCTTTGTTTAAGGCTCAAAGTAACAAAGGCATGCTTTCAGAATACACATGAAACGATCACATACCAGCAGAATCTTTGTGTTTTACAAATTACTTTTAAAAAACATGTTTTTATCTAAAAGAAGACAGAAAAATTAAACAAGTTAGTGACATTCAAGGTAATAAACTAATTATTTAGGGCCGATAACTACTAGCTATCCCAAGCAGAAGGGCTTAAGAGTGGGTAGCTCTTATGTAAAGAAACAAATGGAGGTAACACAGGGCAAAATAAAGTCAACTCAGACACAGAAAGAGAATGAAAGACATGTCCCATCATGATTCTCCTCTCCCTCCAATAAGAACCAAGGTCTGAAAGCAAAAAAGGGAATGGATACTCTGAAGGAAAAACACTAAAGGCAAAAAAAAAAAAAAAAAAAAAGTGAGTTCCTCTATTCTTCTAGTAATACAAATTTTTCTAGACTATAATATACCAAGGCTCAGCAAGGACAGCTAAAACACTGACCATCCATTCCAAGATAACCAACATCACAAGACAGTGCCAAGGGATGCAATAATTTCTAACAGGGCATCAAGGTTTTATTTTGTATCCCTATTTCTCAATAAGTATGTATTCAAGTTCTTCTACTTTGGGTTCAGTGTTTATTGGCTATTCAGAGGTAATATCAAACCTTAATGATACTTACAAAGTGGTCATCATTACCGGCTGTTAACATAACAAAGGCATGTTAAGCCTCCGACTAAAGTCTACCACAAAGTAAATAAAGTCTACCATACCACCTATGAAGTATTCTTGCCAAAATATCTAATTTCAGTCTGCCTGACCACCTATGTAACTCTAAGAAACACTGGTTATTCAGCCTGGAATCGCAGAAAACACTTCAAGGAACCTTAGAGACTGAGAGAAGAGCAGCTCTGAAGAACACAGAGGAAAGGGAACACTGAAAAGAAAAGTATAGCAAAAAGAAAAAAATAACCAACCAATAGGATTCAGTAAAAAAAAATCTTACAGTAATTACTCTCAATGCTAATTCTTTTAACTTGCCAATCAAAAGACAGACTGGAAGAATGGATCAAAAAACAAAACCCAACCATTTGTTGTCTGCAAGACACACACCTAACCCCCCAGTGTAAAAATATAGAAATTAATACTATATGTCACTAGAGCCCAGAAATAAGCAAGAGTAGCTACATTATTCTCAGACATTGCAGACTTCAAACTGAAACAGATCAGAAGAGACAAGGATGGACACTATATACTGGTAAAAAAAACCCCAATCCAACAGGAAGAGCTCACAATTATAAACGTTATATGTACCCAATGTAGGTGCACCCAATTACATAAAAGGGAAACTACTAGGCATGAAGGGCCAAAGAGACCCCAATACAATCATATGAGGGGGTGCTGGAAGAATGGCACAGTGGTTAAAACACTTGCCTGCAAGCGGAAGGCCCTGAGTTTGATTCCCCAGCATCACATAAAGCTGGGTGTGGTGGTACACACCTGTAATCCTAGCTCTTGCAAGGGTGAGGCATGCAGATTGTTCTGAGCCGAAGGCCAGCCTGAGCTACAGAGTGAGACCCTGTTCAAAAAAAAAAAAAAAAAAAAAAATACCCTGCTCTCACAAATAGAAAGGTCAACCAGAAACAAAATAAAACAAAAACAGAAACATGAGAGCTAAATCACACCATGGACTTAATAAATATCTACAGATTATTCTATCCAACATCAACAGAATATACCTTTACTCAGTAGCACAAAGAACCTTTTCCAAAATAGACCATATCCTTGGACATGAGACATGCTTAAATACGTGCAAAAGAACTGAAATAATTCTCTGCATACTTTCAGATCATAGTGGAATTAAACTACTACACTAGAAACCAACAGCAAAAGACTACAGCAACTATACAAATACATGGAGATTAAATAATACATTATTGAATAAGCAAGGAATAACAGAAGAAATGAGGAAAGAAATCAAAAACTTCCAAAAGTCAAATGGCAATGAAAGCACACCGTACCAGAATCTATCAGACACATGGAAATAAATTTATAGTTTTGAATTCACATATGAAAAAAGAGCCACCTCAAATAAACAATCTAATGATGCAGCTCAAAGTCCTAGAGAAACAAGAACAAGGCAAATCCAAAGGCAGTAGAAGGAAGAAAATTACAAGAATCAGAGCAGAGATCAATGATATTAAAACTAAAAAAAAAAAAAATCAATGAATCAAAGAGTTGGATCTTATCCTTTGTAACTCTAAGAAACTGTGGTTATCCAGCTTGGAAACCAGAGTTTCTTAGAGTTTCAAAGTATCTTTGAAAGGGTAAGATTGATAAACCTCTAGCCAAACTCACCAAAAGGAAAGAAAAAATTCACATCAATGCAATTAGAAATGAAAAAGATGATCCGCTGGAGGAATGGCTCAGCGGTTAAAAGTGCTTGCTTGGCAAGTGCTTATGCAAGTGCTAAGTACCTGAATTCATTCCCCAGTACCACATAAACTAGGCATGGTGGACCATGCCTATAATCTCAGGACTGGGAGGCTAAGACAGAAGGATTGCTGAGAGTCGAAGGGCAGCCAGCGTAGGCGCCATAGTGAAGTTTGGGGGAAAAAAGAAAAAGAAATAAAAAAGGTGAAATCACAACAGACATTGTTGAAATCAAGAGAATTATAAGAAACTGTTTTCAAAAATTATATTCCAATAAATTGACAAACTCAGAAGAAATAAATTCCTTGGCACAGAACATATCAAAATTGAACCCAAAATGACACAAAAACCCTCAATAGAGCAATAACCAGCAATGAAATGAGGCTGTAATTAAAATCTAACTACAACAACAACAACAAAAACAACAACAACAACAACAACAACAACAACAACAACAACAAAACCCAAGGCCCTGATGCATTTGGTGCAGAACTTTATCTGAACTTGGAAGATGTCTGAGGACCTAGGAAGTCAAAAAGATTTAATAAATGTATGACATATCTCTGTAAAAAATTTTTTATCAGAATTTTAGGGAGGAGTTGGTCCCAATGCTCCTTAAACTCTTCCATGAAACTGAAAGAGAGGGATTACTGCCCTACTATGGAAGCAGGTATCATCTTGATCTCCAAACCAATAAAGACCCAACAAAAAAAAAAAAGAAAACTACAGGCTAATTTTCTTAATGAATATAGATGCAAAAATCCTCAATAAGATATTGCAAACAGAATGAGACACATTGTTTAAAATATCATACACCATGACCAAGTTGGCTTTATCTCAGGGATGCAAGGCTGGTTCAACATATGCAATTAATTCATGTAACACAGCACATGAACTAAAGCAAGGACAAAAACCATATGATCAACTCAATAGATACAGAAAAAGCCTTTGAAAAATGCAATATTCCTTTCTGATCAAAACTGATGAAAATTGGTAGAAGGACCTTACCTCAAACTGATAAAAGCTATTTATTTATTTATTTTTAAATGCATTCCCCCCCAATAAAAGCAATTTAAGACAATCCTACAGTCAACATTATCCTAAATATGGAAAAACTGAAAGCATTACCTTTAAATCAGGAACAAGACAATGGTGTCCACTCCCACCACTTCCATTTAACATAGTGCTAGAAATCTTAGCGGAAGCAATCAGGCAAGAGACTGGAATAAAGGAAATATGCACAGGAAAGGAAGAAGTCAAACTATCCTTATTTGTAGATGACATGATCCTTTATATAGAGGACCTCAAAAACTCTACCATAAGACTATTAGACCTACACCTAAACAAATTCCACCAAGTTGCAGGATACAAGATCAATACACAAAAAACAGTAGCATTCCCCTACAGTAACAATGAAAACATACAGAAAGAGATCAGAAAAACAATCCCAGTTACAGTCACCTTAAAGAAAAGTAAACACCTAGGAATCAACCTAATGAAGCAAGTAAAGGACCTCTATACTGAAAATTATAGTACTCTGAAAAAGGAAATCAAAGAGAATTTTGGAAGATAGATAGACAGAATCAACATTGTCAAAATGGCTATACTACCTGTTGTGCTTAGGATCTGGAGTGTTCCCCCAAAAGCCTCATGTATTTTAATGGAACCATGTGATGTTGGTGGACTGGGGTCTGGTCTGGAGGGGTGGATTGCAGTTAAGTTAGGATTAACGGTGTGTAGTGGCCACACCTGGATGCAGGAGGGACTGGTTACTGGGTGGAGACCTGAAAGGATACATAAGCTGCACCTGCCTTCCTGGAGGATGGGGGACTAGTCTCAACTAGCTTCAGCTTGTCTTCCTGTTGGTCCGGGGGAAGCTGCCTCCACCTCTCTCTCTACCATGTACTTCAATTGTTGCCGGCCGCCCCTGAATGGACTGTGACCTTGGAGACTGTGAGCTAAAATAAACCTTTCCTTTCCTAAATTTGTGGGTGTACGGTATTGAGTCACAGCAATGAAAAAAAGTAACTAAGACACTACCTAAATTGATATACAGATTCAATGCAATACCAATCAACATACCAACAGCATTTTTCACATAACTAGATAAAAATGACCTGAATATTTATATGGAATTGCAAGAGGCCCAGAATAGTCAAAACAATCCTAAGCAACAAAACAAAAGCAGGAGACATCATGATATCAGGTATGAAGTTATATTACACAGCATCATTGATTAAAATGACATGATACTGGCACAAAAATAGACAGGTGGGTCAATGAGACAGAACTGAGGAGCAGAAACATCCCCCAGTATCTTCAGCCATTTGTTCTTCAACAAAGAGGCCAAAAACACACACTGGAGTAAAGAGAGCCTCTTTAACAACTGGTGCTGGAAAACTGGCTAACGACATCCAGAAGAATGAAACGAGATCCACAACTTCCACCATGCACCAAGATCAAATCAAAATGGATCAAAGACTTAGACATTAAAATGGAAGCATTTAATTTGTTGAAAGAAAAAATAGGAAAATCTCTTTAAGACTCAGGTGTAGGCAAGGACTTTCTCAATAAAACCCCCAAAGCACATGAGATAACACCAAGAACCAACAAGTAGCAGTACATGGAATTAAAAAGGTTCTACACAGCAAAGGAAACAACAAGAGTGAAAAGAACTCCCACAGAATGGAAAAAAATACCAGCTACTCCTCAAACAGAGAACTATTATATAGAATATAAAAAGAGCTTAAAAATTAGACTTTCCAAAATAAAGGAACCAATCAAAAATGGGAATCTGAAATGAGTAAGCAGTTCTCAGAAGAAGAATAAATACATAAAAAACCATTCAATATCTTTGGCCATCAGAGAAATGTAAATTAAAACAACACTGAGGTTCCACCTAACGACAGTAAGAATGGCTGGAATCAAGAACTCAAAACACAACAAATGCTGGAGAGGCCATGGGGAAAAGGAACCCTCCTACACTGCAGGTGGGACTATAAACCGGTACAACTACTATGGAAAGCAGTATGGAGATTCCTCAAAAACCGAAAATCAACATTCGATTTGACCTAGCTATACCTCTGCTGGGTATCTTCCCAAAAGAGTTGAGGTCATCATACAATAGTGATACCCATGTTTATAGAAGCATAATTTATAATATCCAATTGGAAGAAGCCAATACACCTGACCACAGATGAATGGATAAAGATGTGGTATATATACACAACAGGATGCTACTTTGCCACAAAGAATGACAAATGTGAGTCATTTGTAGGAATATGGATGCACTTTGAGACCATTACGTTCAGCAAAATGATTAAGACCCAGCATATGGTTTCTCTAATATAAGAAAACCAAACCATAAAAAATGTAAGAGGTATGGAAGAAAGTAAGAAGATGAACTTTGTGGCTTCTGGTACCTACAGATACTAAATTAAACCTTACTGAGATTCGATTTCCTTCTATGTAAAATGAGAGCTTGAAGAGATATGTATATAAATGTCTAACACATGTGGCAGTAATGGAATTGTTATAATTGTTGAGCCCAGCTTTGTTCTTCTTGATTTTCATTCTTCCATTTTTTTTTTCCTTTCATGAGTAAACAAAAAATTGAAATACACTTAAGTGGGTGTGGTGGCACATGCCTGTAATCCTAGCTCTTGGGAGCTGAGGCAGGAAGACTCCTGAGTGAGTTCAGGACAAGCCTGGACTACAGAGCTGGACCTTGTGTCAAAACAAAACAAAACAAAACACATACACTACTAAACAGTTGCAATTACTTAAGTTTCTGTCACTTGAATGTAACAACTTATCTTTCTCTTAAGATTGTTTGCCACATTAAACTAAATTTGATTAATCTAGAGGTTCTTTACTTGTTTTTGTTTCTGTGGATCAGAAACTTCCAAAATTAGGTAGAGGTCTTTTACCTCTTTGGTGAGGTTTAAAGGAGAACTTGTTCTACTGGTTACAGTGACAGAGTACCGAAAACCTAACTCACTTGAAAGTTATGCAAATCTTTCTTTCTTTCGTTCGTTCGTTCGTTCTTTCTTTCTTTTTTTTTTTTTTTTTTTTTGGAGACAGGGACTTGCTCTATAGTCTAGGCTGATCCTGAACTCACAACGTAGCTCAGGTTGGCTTAGAACTCATGGCAATCCTGCCTAGATACCCAAGTGCTGGAATTTCAGGCCAGCAACACAATGCCCAGCTATTATGTGGTGCTGAGGAATGGTATCCGAATCAGGCCTCAAGCTTCCCAAGTGCTGCAATCACTGAGCTATGTCCCAGGCCACAAGTTATGTACGTTTTGAACAAATACAAGAAGTGACTGAAATATACAGTGAATGTTTAAATTTTAAAAATTAGTAGAATAAAAGATACAGTGAGTATAACCTCCCTCAAAATAGCCTCGCTTTGACTACATCCTGTCATTTCTACCAATTACTGAATCAGTCCCGAGAGTTTTCTGTGTCTTTATATGGTATGATTAAAAAATGTGGTGAATACTGCTGTACCATCCAACAGAAAAAGCAGGCACATATAAAACATCACCGCACGCCATGATCCACTTCAGGCACCAGATCTGGTACTGTGCAACTTCTGGCTCTTCCCGAAAGTCAGAATGACCACAAATGGTAAATGTCTTGGACTGATTCAGGACTTCAAGGTGGCTCCCAAAATGCAGCTAAACCCTCATAAAAGAGTATTTCTGGAACTCCCTCGTTAAAGGGCAAAAAGGCTGGAATAAGTATGTTCAAAGTAAGCAGAGGTAGTTTTAGGGGGATTAGTAGCAATATGTCTATTTAACTATTTTTTTCTTCTTTTGTATCTTCTTTCTTTTGAGATAGGGTCTCACTCTATAGTCCAGACTAGTCCTGAATTCACTGTGTAGCCTAGGCTGCCATGAACTCACAGCAGTCCTCTTGCTTCCACCTCCAGAGTGCAAGTGCTGGGATTAGAGGGGTGCAACCCCAGGCCCAGTTTATGTGGTACTGGGGAATCAAACTCTGGACCTTGCCCTCGCTATGTAAGCGCTCTAGCTGTGCTGTGCTAGTCCTTCAATCTCCTAAATGTTTTTTTTAATTTAAACACATACCATGTTTTTTTTTATCACATCTTTTACATCAGCTAAAAATGGCCAACATACTTCCTCTAAACCCTCTTTCTATGACATCTGTGTTTGGATAAAGCCTGCAACTATGGCACAAAAGCATGGCATAGGCTCACAGTAAGTGCAGGTTTTTAAAATTAGGTTATCTCTGAGGCTTAAATACAATTGAAATAGAGGCATGACACAAATGACTAGTCCTGCCAGAGAGGGATTGAGGCTGGAATTTTTTGTTGTTAATGTTTTATTTCAGCATTTAAATGTTATGGCTATTGTTTCTGTTTGTATTAATTTGAAAAGAGAATTAGGAAAAGTAAGTCTTCCAATTTCCTCAAGTTTTACTTCCCACACCAAAAGGAGCTAGCTACATCTGTTATGGCTCCTACTGTTAATATAAATGATTGCCAGGACCTGCAGCAGCCACTGCTCCTACATTAAGGACCCACCCATGCTGTGCCAGAAACAGGCCCCTTCTAACAATGTCAATGCGAGACAAGAGATGAGATCCTGACAATGGCCAACCATTCTTCAGTAAGCCTGAAGCCCAAAGACACACCTACGGAGAACTCACATCACACTGCTGGCTCAGCATGAAAAAAGTTGTCAATCCCATCTCTTCTCAGAACTGCTTCTGAGGAGTGGCCCAAAATCTCAGGGACACAATCAGGCTGAGTCAACACTCAAGTTCTATGTCTAGACATACCAACTTACTGCAACAAACAGCTCCTGGATGTCCTAAATGCCAAATGCTGAAGATAAAAAGATGACCAAAAAATGACTTGGCCTTGTGAGAAGTGGACAGAGAAACTATCAGAACAATGCAATAAGCAGTAGGAGCCTAAAGATGAATTCTGTGTGTACCATTTCTTACTTCTCACATCTCTGTTAACTATCATCATCGCCCTAGTTTTAGAGAGGAGGAAAAGCAAGACTGAGCAGGGTTCAGTCAAGTGGGCCTCCAGCCTTGGTTTACTTGGTTAGCGTTGTGAGGTTTTTTGTTTTCTTGTTTTGTTTTTTGAGACAGGATCTCTCTCCGTAGCTCAGGATGGTCCTGAACTCACAGTAATAATTTGCCTCCTAAGTGCTGGGATTATAGTCGTGCGGCCCTATACTCAGCTTATGTGGAGCTGCAGAGTTAAACCCAGGGCCCTGTGCTTGCCCAAGTGCCTGAATTGCTGTGCTATTCCTCCGACCCTTAGAGATGTCTCTGAACTACAACCCAACCTGCTTCTCCCTGCTGACCACCTCTTGGCATTTATACACTCCTTCTCATTTTCAGAACCACCATTTCTTATGCACCTGCTCTAGTCCAGGCACTACAAATACAGGAACAAACACAACACACAGCTTCTACCTCCCAGAGCACATGGGAGTTGGAAACTGTCACCTACATTAACAAAGATGTGTGCTATGTTAGGGCAAGTACAGGATACAATGGGGTACAGAAGAAACAATCACATTCAGAAGGATCTAAGAAGGCTTTCACCCTCTGGAAATGTCATTTATAGCAAGATGTGAACATAAATAGAATTTATCTGCAAGCAGAATGGCTGGCACTGTCTCTAGCTGTTCTTACTCAAGTCTCCTTTCTAGACTGGGTCCCCTTACCTTACCTTACCTCCTTACAAGTTGTGTGTCCCCTGGATGAGCACTCCTGTTGCACTGCTAGCTGACAGGCCCCAGAAATTTCATCACCCCAAATTTGCATACCACAACAGCTTCCTGGCCACCTGCACTAGGATGTCCATAGATGCTTCCAATTCACCTATTTCTTCTTTGTGGTTAGGCGGGGTGAACTGGGGAATGAACCTATGGCCTTGGGCATGCTGGGTAAGTACTCTATTACTGAGCTTTCAAAATCACTACCCTTATATTTCAGAGTCATTTCATCAACACTTCCATCCTAGTCCCTAACCACACCTCCTCCCATGGGATCTGGCTAGCCCAGCAGGATAACATTCTTAACTACTGTGTACTGCTAGCATTCTGTGCTGCTTTCCTAACAGTTCCTGGCTGCCACTCCCTGCTGCATTCTCCTACCTCAGGCCATTCCATGCTGCATGCTTCTCTAACTGCCAACCTCATTGATTGTATCTGGGCACCCAGGGCCTCCACAGGGCCCACCCAATTTGCTGTTCCCAATCCTATGCATCCAAGTCTTGGTCTAATCCACTGCCCACACTACGGGGGCTTTTTTTCTCTTGGTACCAGGAATTGAACCCAGGGCCTACTGAGCTAGGTTCTCAGCCCATTTTTTAATTGCTTATTTGAGATAGGCTCTCACGAAACTGTTCAATTGCCCAGACTGGGCTTGACCTTGGGATCCTCTTGCCTCAGCCTCCCAGTATTGGGATTATAGACCTGCACCACCAGTTAGGCTAGTATGGGCTCTTCACAAGCTTTTTTTGATGCAAACTTCCACCGTCATGCAATAAGAAGCTCCTTTTCTGAACACCCAAGTCACATTCTGTATATGCCTCTAATACAGGCAGCTTGAGCTGTACTGCAATGATCTCTCACCTCTGCTCTTAGGCTATAGGTAAAGAAGTTTTAGCCTCCACTCTGGACAGAAAGGAAATTGTCAGTAAAAGTTTACTGAAAGCATATGTAAAAAAAATAAAAAGAGACCATCAATGCTTAGACCTGGTAATATTCTTCAGTGCTACACTTTCTTGAGAGATTAAAAAAAATTAGCTCTATTCAAAAATTTAAAAATGCTACAGCACTGGAACTGGAATGTCTATTAAAGGTTTTGTCCTCAGATTGTTTCTAATGAGTGACAGAAACTTTAATAGGTGGGTCATACTGTAAGGCTTTTAGGTCACTGGAGCCATGCACTCAAGGGTTATGTGGCACCCCGGTTTCTTCTTTTTTGTGTCCTGACCATGAATTGAAAACTATGCGCTCCTGCCAGGATATGCTGCCTCAGTGCAGGCTCCAGAACAAAAAGGGCAATCAATCAGGGACTGAAACTTCCAAAACTGTGCTTAGCTTACTTTCTGAAATGTATTCTAGTTACACTGATAAGAGAAGGGACATACTCAAGGCCTGATGTTAAATCTAAAGCCTTCTCACTACGGGTAGAGACAACAGCCTGAACGAATCCATCCACTCTCCAGCTGCAGGGAGCAAGAAATCAAAACAGGATTTGTTTCCTGGAGCTGGTTCCCAAAGTTGCTAGTTCTCACCTCCTGGCAGGGGTTGGGGGGCCTTCCTCACAGCCAACCTAACCAGCAGGCTCACTCACTAAGCATCTCAACCCTCAAAGCAATTTTGCTGCTGACCACAGCTCTATTCCACTAAGTACACACTGCCTTCGGCAGTTACAAGCACCAATTACTATAACTACACCAAAAGAACAGCAGCTTAAGCTGGGAGGCAAAAATGTACTAAGAGGCTAACTGACAAGCTGGTCTCAAGGGCACATACCATGTACACAGATAACTGCATACCTGGTCTTTGAAAACTCTGCTATTCAGGCATTATGCAAATTAGTTCACAGTCACAGTGCTGGCTAGAAACTCCAGGGAGTTTTTCAGGCTAGGCATCTATTATCCATGAAGACATACATCTTACTTAAACACACAAAAATAAAATTCGTTGGAGGTTTTACTATGTCCACTTTCACATGACTTTTATCGTTTATCTTTACAACAATCCTATTAGGTGTTTTCATCCCCACTTACAGATAAGGCCAATGAAGTTCCAAAATCCTGTGGCCAGGATTTATACAGCTGAATAGGTGTTCAAGTCAGAACTCATTATCATAAGTCTTGACATCACCCTCAGTATTTTTGAGCTTCATACTTTTGTTTATGTAAAAACTTTTAAAACATGCTTTACATACCAAAAATTCATCCACGGAAAAGATGTTAATATTTAATAATATAAAGTATTGAAATGGTGTCTACTATGTCCTGAGAGTTGTACAAACATCACCACAGTCAAGTCTAGAACATTTTCATCACTCCCCAAAGATAGTATTTTGGCAACCACCAGTCTTAAATCTTTTTTCTGTTTGAAAGTAACACCATCCTTTCAACTCTAGCAAGCTTCCAAGACAGAAAAGCTGGAAACAACCTTTGATGGTAAACTACTCTGACGAACAAGCAATATTACTTACTTGGCCATTCTAAATCCTTCCTTTCACATTTAGTCCTACTGCTTTTGTTTCTTTGACTTTAGATTATTTTATTCTTTTTAAAGAAAGATACTATCTGCCCACTAAATCCCTTACTCTGTTTTGACAGCTCATCATTGATTAAATATAGGGAAAGCATTACTCATTCACATGTCTTAGCAAAGGTCACTCTGACCAGTCATTAGTTAAGCAACCCAAATGCCTTATAATACTCTCCCAAATGAGACATTCAAGTTAGAGAAGAAATTGTAAGACTCAAATACCAGTGTCCGCCTTAGAACCCGAGGTCAGACCTCAGTTACCCGGGCTGGTTCTCTGACTTTTTTTGTGAGCCACACCCAACAAAGAGGATCTACAAGCCCAATGGAATAAGGAGCTCACTGATGAAGTGAGAGGCCTGCCAAAAGCATATCATGGGGGACCAAATGGGCTTTGGGCACCAGAACAGTCACTGGGTTAGCAACTAGCCAGAGTTAAGGGCTCCCAAATGTAAGTTAACATCATTTCAATGAAGTAGGTAAGATTGTAAGTAAACCTTGAAAGCTTGTTAGGATCTAGATCACTGGCATGGGGGTAGAGGGCTCTATATTAGAAAATTACATGATGAAAGCTGTACTTTGCAGGGGCCAGGTAGCCATGGAGATGGAGAGGATAGTCAAGTTTTTATAGTAAGTGAAACCAGGGACAAGAGTGGTACAAAATAGAAAGGGTGGCAATGCACAAGACAGACCACCAGAGGTCCCAACAAGGCTACCCTGGGGACTATAGCTGATTTGGAGTATGAATACAGGGGGATGGGGTGGTGCTAGCCAAAGATGCAGAGGACTTGAAAGAGGGAAGCCAACCCAAGATGGTATCAGCCAAGCCCTCTACTGTTTGTTTTTTTGAGACACAGTCGTGCGCTGTAGCCCAGGCTGGTCCAAAACTATGTAGCCTGGGCTAGCCTTGAGCTTATCACAATCCTCTTGCCTCAGTTACCTGTGTGCCAGGATTCTGGCATGTGCCACCACACCTGGCGTATGTGATGCTGGGGAATTGAACTCAGGGTCTTGCATTTGCCGTGCTTTAACTACTGTGCCTTCCAACTAACAATAGCTAAAATATGGAAGACACCAAAATACCCATCGACAGACCAATGGATACACAAACTGTGGTATTTATACACAATGGAATACTATGCTTTTGTAAGCAAACAGAGGAAACTTGAAACCATCATGCTTAGTGAAGTGAGTGAGAAGCAGAAGGTAAACTATCAAATGGTTTCTCCGATATGAGAAACTCAGATCTCAGATCACAATCATCTCACAGAATTTAAGAGTGAAAAATAAAGGGAAGAGGGGGGGAGACAGAGGGTGGGTTGTGGGAGGGGGCAGGGGGTGGATGGATCGAAAAGAAAGCAGGGAAGGTCTTGTTACCTTGACAAGATATGTATGTGCACAAAATGCCCAAAACCAATGTAAATCTTAAATTTTGCACTTATACATATCAATAAAATGGGGGGAAAAATACTGTGCCTTCAAGCCTCTATTGTGGTTTGGATCTGTCCCCCAAGACAAACAAAGGTTTGTGCTTTGTCCCTCAAGTCTCATGAGTTTGCAATGTTATGGGTTATCTAAGGAACCACATGCTGTTAGGAGATGGGGGCCTCGTCTAAAGGGGTGAATTATAGGTCTGTGGCAATTATGAGTGGTAGAAGCCAGGCATGTTGTAAATTACAGATTACAGGCATGTGGTAGATGAGAAGCTTAAACCTGGAAGGGACAGAACACTGAAACTGGACCAGAAAGGGGTGGATCATAGAGATAGGATTTAGGGCTGAGGATGTAGCTCAGTGGTACAGTGCTTGCCTAGCCCACTAGAGGCCCTGGGTTCAATGCCTAGTTCCAAAACAGAAAAGAAGACGCCCCCCACCTAAAAAAAGGAGATAGGGTCTGGAAGGATACAGGCTACTTCCTCAGTCCTTCCTTCCTGTTTGTAATGTCGTTAAGAGCTACCTCCAACTCTGCTTCTACCATGTGCTTCCATGGCTGGTCACCTATGAATATACTGTGACCTTTGGAAACTTAGCTAAAATAAATTTTTCCTTCCTAAAACGACCTTCTATGAACCCTAAGACCAGAGATGATGCAGCTATAGGAGGACAAAAAGGAAATCTTAAACCTATAACCTATTCAGTGATAAAGAAAACTGCAGGAATGGGCTTTATTTCTTCTCACCCTCAAAATAAGCCTTTAGGAAAGATGACAATCAATTTTCTACAGGTGAGGAGTCTCAAGTGAAGTTTCATGTCTAACGTCACCATCAATGAGGACTCTAGGAGTCCTAAGCAGGAAGATCTTAAGTTCAAGCCCAGCCTAGGCAACTAAACAAGACTGTATCTCAAAATAAAAAAAAAAGACTGAGCATGTAGCTCAGTGTGAAGGCACAGGGTTCAATCTTAAGTACCACCAAAAAAAAAAAAAAAAAAAAAAAAAAAAAACAAAAAAAAAAAAAAAAAAAAAAAAACCTGCAACTAAACAAACAAAAAAATTCCACTAATGTTACCGTTGAATAGCTGAACTTATATACTAAAAACATCCATAATCAAAAGCACCACGGAATATCATGACACTTTGTTCACATCTTCAGACACAACTGGTGGACCAGGAAAGATAATGCTGGAAGGGAACATAGATCAAAACTTGCCACCATCAGGATCTACAACGGTGGCCCAGAGAAGGAACACATTATACACACACACACACATGCACACACACACACACACAGACATGCACATTTGCAGCTGCTGGAATGATGAGAAATAACAGTAAAAGCAGCAAATAACACTACAGGGCTGGGAGAGTAGAGTGCTTGCCTATTATGGGCCACGTGTTGGATCAACCCCTAACATAAAAAAAAAAAAAAAGTCAGGCATAGTGTCACACACCTATAATACCAACACTCTGGGAACATCCTAAATTTAAGCTTACTTCGGTGTTATGGTTTGGACTTGGAAAATCCCCCGAAAGGCTCATGTTCAGAAGGTGATTCAATCATGTGAGTTTATCCATCAATTTCCTATGCTGCTAAGGGGTAGAGCCTGGTTGGAAGTGGCAGCACAGAGGCATGACTAGATCACGGGTAGATCTCTGGGACATGACTGGGAAAGGCATTTGCCAGCTCTGCCCTCTCTCTCTCTCTCTCTCTCTCTCTCTCTCTCTCTCTCTCTCTCTGCTTCCTGTTGTGATGCTGTGAACAGCTTTACTCCAGGTAGGCCCTCCACCAGGCCCTTCCACTACTGCCAGATACCCATGAGTAGACTAAGATCTCCTGCAACTGTTAGTTGAAATAAATCTTCCCTCCCTTAAATTATGGGTGTTGGGTATTGTGTCCCAGCAATGAGAAAGCAAAGACTATGACAGTAAACTTATTTAGAGAGACCTTGTCTCAAAAACCAAAAACCTTGCTGGAGATGTAGCTTAGCAGAAGGCCCTTGGATCAATCTCCAGTACTAAACCACCCTCTCATACAAACAAACAAAAACAAGCAAAATTCCCACTCATACCAGATACTATGTTAACAGCTTGCTATGGTTTGCCTCATGTAAGATCAGCAGCAATCTTAAAGACTAGATGTCATTATTATTTCCATTTCACAGATGAGAAATTGAGGATCTGAGAAACTGAATACCTAGCTAAATTCACAATTGTCTGGTTCTAAAGCAGGGACTGAACACATGGCCTTTGCTGTGAGATACGTCCACAGGCCCTTTTTATTGTTTATTTGAGACTGGGAAAGATAAAGTTGCTAAGTTGCTAAATTGCTCGGGCTGGGCTCAAGCTTGTGATTTTCTTGCCTTAGCCTCCATATGGGGATTACAGGCCTGTGCCTCTCTGCCCAGCTAAAAAGCTATGCCCCTAACTAGCACATTATATTGAGAGTAATGACAGTGTTAGAGTGTGTACTAGTGCCTGAAGAAAGATGGCGGGTGGCAGTTATGGGACTGTCACTGCCTTGTAATTTACGCTAAGAGATGTGATGATGGCAGCTGCAGACGCACATGGTGTTGTCTTCCGTGCCTACATCTCTTCCCTCCCCTCCCCGAATTGCTCTGTCAGCCCTAGGTTAGTTCAAGAGTTGGGAGGAGTTAAATGCCTTGAAGCAGAACACTAAGAGCAAACACGACAAATGAGAAGGTTCCTTACAGGTTTACCACAGGCCAGACTGGATGAATAAAAAGCAATATATTACAGGAAAGAGGAATCCTTAAAGAACCTTAGAAATAAATCTGCATGTTCTAGTGGCACCCCTTGCTTCTATTCTTCATGATGCTCCTTGACTGTCATGCATGAGGCAGAGACCTTACAGAAGACGCTCTGATCACCCAGCCCCAACATGCTGGCAAGCCTTTCAAGCTGTCTCTCCTGCTTGCCTGCACATCATCCCTTATTCCCACACCAAAGCCCACTTTAACGCTGGCCTTTCCACGTCCTACACAACCTTCACATGAGACCAGATGCTGCAGTGGGCTTCACAGTGGGCTCTCCTCTGCGCCCTGGAACGTTCTGGGTACATGTCCCTCGTATGTAGGCAGCTCCTACTTCCATGCATCAGAGCCATCTGGTGACCTGCTGTCTTCCCAAAAGAACATGGAGTTCTCAAGTACACATGTTTCCCTAAATTCCTAATTTTACATAAAAATGGTATACAAAAATGTTGCTCAAATGAAGACTTTTCCAGTTCAAATTAATAAATAGTAAGAGCATCTAGCAGTTGTGTATTTACCACATGACAGGTCTTAAACTGAGCAGACACATTTTACTTCTTCCTATCCTTAAAACAGGCCCAGAGAAAAGATACCTATTCACATATTAGTGAGACAATATCTCAGAGAGGCAACATCCCATGTCTAAGGTCATCATCAAGTGGCTAAACCAGAACCAGAAACTTCCAGAACCAAAGGCTCTTCTATAATAAGATGGCATCTCTCTCCCATCCTAAACTGTAATTGGTTTATTTCTTGGCTGTCCCTCTGTTCCAGCATCAGCTGCAATGGCTGCCTCCCCCGTAACACCCTTTCTCTGCCACCCACATTATATCTGAATATCTTACTGAGCTCCTTAGGCAATTCTTATAGGCACATGGGGGTTTCTCTTGTCACCCTTTTAATATAGACCATCTTCTTTACTCAGCAAATAACAGACAGTGGTCATTAAAACAAGAAAGAAAAAACCTAGCTGCTACTGCTCTTTATTCCAAAGGGAAAAGGTGTGTGAAGGATTATCTGGGCAAGTAAATCTGCGGCTCAATTAAGCAAGCTAGGGTTAGCGGTGGGGTAGGCAGACGACAGGCAGGTATGAAGGAAACAAAGAGGGGGAAACAAACAATATTTGGGGCTGAAGGAGAAAGAATGAGGAAAAAACACACAGCCCAGCCCAGGAGGCCCTAGGAGATGAAACAGGCCTGGCTGCTGCCAAACAGCTTGATCCCTAGGACCTGAGTCCAGATTCTTCCTCCACACAATGGCCAAGACCACAGGCTACTGGGCCCACGGGGGAAGTGCTACTCTTAGGACTTTGCATTGACAGGAGGCACATATTCATAAACCAACCAAGAGTGGAGGAGAGTCATTTTATTTTTCAAGGATGGGGACATGAGGGGGAGATAATTTTAAGGAATTCAGAATCATGTCTGAAGAAAACGCAAGGCACATAGAGAAGTTCTTTCACTTGAAAAACTGGGCTCATTCCCTTTAAGATATTCTCATTTATTTTAAAACTTGGCAAAAACAAAATCAAAAAAGTAAAAAAAAAAAAAAAACCTCTCTATAACACCAGTTCAAGACCATTGTCTGAAACAAGAATTAGCAATCTGTCCCCAAGAAAAAGGTCATTTTCAAAATATTTTACCAAGCTGTTGTGGTGCCATACACTTATAATACCAGCACTATGGAAGGCTGAGGCAAGATCACAAGTTCAACCTCAGCACAGGCAACTTAGTGAAAACCTGTCTCCAAATTTAAAAAAAAAAAAAAAAAAAAAAAAAAAAAAAAAAAAAAAAAAAAAAAAAAAAAAAAAAAAAGAGGTTGTGGGATAGTTGGAGATGTAGCCTAGTGCAAAGGCCCTGGGCTTAATCCCTAATACTGAAGAAAAAAAAAATGTGTCTAGTATGGTCAGGGATTCCCTTGCCCTACTCATACTAACACCCTACTGTCTTAAGATGGAAACACAAACACCATTTCTCAAAAAGCAAACAATGGAGGTAACAAGCCCCCTATGACAGGCTGCCCACCAGCCTCATCTACAACACATGATGAAAGACAGGGCACAAGAGGGAAAAGGAATGATATCTGAGGAAAGCATTTAAATACGAAATCAAACAGCACGGCTTCTCCACTGCCTTTGAAATACATAAAGTTATTACAGAGATAATTCAATTTTACATAAACTATGACTTTGCTTGATTTGATTCACTCATATCTTAAATGAATCACTGAACAGATACGCTAAATGGACAAAACTGGCCTTTGACAGAGGCCCATTATAAATGAGAGAAGAGGAAAATAAGTTCAAACCAGCAAAATGTCAAAGGCCAAATGTTAACGAAAAAAGTCTGTAACTTAAGTGTTCTCATTAGGTTGGAATGCTAAGTATAGTCAAAAAAATCTCATATATAAAGGAACAAAGAAAAGAGGAAAAGAAATTTTCAAAGATAATGAAAAATATTTCAAGAAAGAGTTACTACACAGTGAACTTTCCTGGCATGACACGATGGCAACCACCACCACAAGATGTCCCACTCCTGATAATACCCGAGATGGGGAAGACTTCCGCACGCTAAGACTAATAATTAAGTTACTCCATAGAAACCATCACAGTGGCTCTGAGCAACTTCGGAACTGAGGCTAACTATGTACCACGGATCCTGCAAGGGCTGCATACACTTAATGACAGTAACATTCATAAACGCACACGCACACCTGTCATATAAGACAGGTATCATTACTTCCATTTTTCAGGTAAAAAACAATGAAAATTTAAATAATCTGGCATTATCACCATCTAGTAGGAAGACCTACTAATAAATTGCTGGCTTCCTTAGAGCTGTGACCCACAGGTATGCGGAGTGGAATAAAGACTGAGGCTCCGGGATCTTTCCATCTCTCAACTGCTTTATTCCCTGTCAGAATCCTTCTCCACTTTTTTTCACTTCTTTTTCCTCCCAAAGCAACAGCAATAAGAGATAGGAGAGTCAAAGAATTATTCTAAGCCAGGCTTCATGGTACAGCACTTTGGGAGGCAGAGGCAGCAGGATCACAAGTTTCAGCTAATGGTTAGGGGCGTAGCCCAGCAGTTAAAGTGCTGGCCTAGCAAGCCCAAGTTCCTCAGTTCGATTCGGCAGCATCACACAAGCCAAGTGTGGTGATGCATGCCTGTACTCTCAGCACTCAGGTGGCTGAGGCAGGAGAATTGCTGTGAGTTCAATGCCAGCCTTAGTTACATAGTGAGTTCAGGACCAGCCTGTACTACAGAGCACAGACACTATTTATTTTTTTTTTAAGTTTGAGCTGTGCCTAGACAACATGGCAAGACCCTGTCTTGAAGTCAAAAATATTCATTTTTTGAGTCAGGGTCTCACTCTGTAGTCCAGGCTTGTCCTGAACTCAAAATCAAAAATTAAAAAAGGAACCATGCTGCAGTAAGAAGGTCCTTAGTGGGCTGGAGGAATAGCACAGCGGTTAGGGTGATACAAGTTCCTGGATTTGATTCCCTAGGACCACATAACATGGGCCTGGTGGTGCATATCTGTAATCCCTGCACTGGGGAAGCTGAGGCAGAAGGACTGCCATGAGTTAAAGGCCAGCCTGGGCTTCATAGTGATTTCAGGATCAGCCTGGGGGACTACAATGCAAGACCGTGTCTGTCCCCACTCCCTCCAAAAAAAAAAAAAGAAGAAGAAGAAGAAGAAGAAGAAGAAGAAGGCACTAGACTCAGTTTGGTTTCAATTCTAGTAGCCCTCTCCCCATAAAAAGAATCTTTCTAGTTCATTCTACTTCCTAATTTATCTCAAGAGATTTATCTTAAATGGTTCCTTCTGAGGATACAGAAACCACTTTATATGGGTCCTTCTACTATAAAACCTAACTGAGATTACACTCAAGCTGTTGGACTGAGACAACTTCAGTTTACCAACCTGGCTAATTTGCTTGATGAAAACTCCATCTACCCAGAACATCTACCTGTGCTCTTTGCTAAACTTCTAAGTCCCCACAGGTGACTTACCACAGGCATAACCCTAAACAGCCACAGACTTGGCTTCAGCCCTCACCTATTCTCTTGTCAAAGGCTGAAAACCCACTAATGGGAAAAGAAGGGTGGTCTCTGCTGTTAAATCAATCCTTTACTGAAATGGGCTAGCAACACTGTCTTCAAACACAACAACCACACACAGGCTATAAATACTACACATATCATGAACACAACCATGTGAGAGACACACACGTAGGAACAAAGCTTAAATACAAAAAAGAAATCACTGCTTTAACTAGGGTACCATAACTAAGGTCATTTCTTCTTCTTCTTTTTTGAGACAGGGTCTCGCTCTGTAGCCCAGGCCGGTCCTGAACTCACTATGGTGCCCAGGCTGGCCTTGGACTCACGGTAAGTGAGCACACAGTAATCCTCCTGCCTCAGCCTCCTGAGTGCTAGGATTAAAGGCATGCACCACCACATCCAGTTTATGTGGTGCTGGGGAATCGAACCTGATTACTGAGCTGACTAAGGCCTATAATCTCAGTACTTTGGGAGACTTAATCCATTCTTCAGCCCCTATTTCATTTTTCTAACTTACAAACTTCAACTTTATTAGAATGACTTTATCATAATAAGGGTATACATATTTTACAGTCATAAGTTTTTTGACCCCTGAAAATTATGTTCCTCTAAAGCATTGTTAGATAGAAATATTTCATGCACAAGGTGTCCAAGAACGGGCAATATCCTGTTAAGGATGTTAAAAAAAAAATCGGTTATAGGGCTTCTTCAACCTAAGAATCTGACAATTGTCCTGGTTTAGGGAGTTTGTTTACGGGGGTTGTTTTCGGGGTGGAGATGGAATGGGGGACCTTGCACATGCAATGCCTGAACTCTATCACGCGTACACCTCCAGCCCCAACAGCCCTGCTGTAACACTAGAGATGGAGGCGGAGCACAGAAGAGCATCTGGCTCTAAGATGACGGCTGTGCACGCAGCAGCTGCGTGACGAGGCTGCAGGAAGGGTTGCTTGGCAGAGCCACACAACACCGCCTGAAGCTCCATCTGCAGAAGCTGCGTGGTGCTGGATCACACCCAGGGAGATGCCACAGGAAGCACATGCAGGAGAGAAAAAGCAGAAGCTTGGACAGGTCATCAAGCTAAAGCCACAGCTAAGAAAGTGATTATTTTAGGAAGAACTTTTAATGTCCTTTGATGGCCTGTTAGGTCCCTATCAATGATCACCAGTTTCAAGTAGAAAATCCTACCATTAAAAAAATTAGTTGAGAGGCTGGGAGTATAACTCTAGAGAGTTGCCAGGTTGCCTCGCATGCATAGTGACGCCTTGTGCAAATTATGGCACCCTTCTCCCCCGAAAAAAGTTTGCTGAGGTTGAGCCTGGCTGTGTATTTTATTATCCCCAGAAAAACAGAAGAAAAGGAGTGTGTCAAGCAATGAAAGTATTCAAAAGTCAGAGGAGGCAGGGTTTCGATTAAAAGCAAAAATAGTTGTCAAAGGAGAAAATGTAAAAAAAAAAAAAAAATCTAAGGGATCTAGATTTTGCTTTTAAAGTATTTTTATTGCCAGGACTGGTACAGGAACTTTGCCTGAGAATAAGCCAATCTCATTATCATCTATTCACCAAAGTTATCCAAGTAAATGATAGGGAAAATCATCTCAATAATTTGTAGACTGGGATAGCTCAATCCTAGAATAATGCCTGGTATATGGCAGGTGCTGAGTAGACATGCAATTGACTCCATCTCTGGAGAGACTCTCCTGTAGAGACTAAAGTGAACAAGGGGTCCATGTACTGCTCACCAGCCCCCTGGTTGCTGACCTAACAAAAGCCGATGAACTGTTACTAGAGAAGAAGAAGAAAGCACTGTAGCATGCAAGGGCCAGGCATGACACAACCATGTTTCACTAACAACATTCGTTGTACTCAGACATGAAAGGATAAGAAGATGGGTCCTAGATTCAATCCGAGTTTTACCTTGGCACCAACAACCCTTGCAGCTGTGATCTTGAGTAAGATACTTAATTTCTTCATCACCACAGATGAAAACCAAAAGAGAATAATACCAGTATCCACTTCACAAGATGTTTAGAAAGGCTGCGGGTTGTGGTGATACATGCCTACAATCCCTGAGCACCAGGTGGGAGAGACAGGATGATGGCCATTGCAAGGCCAGCTTGGGTAACTTAGCAAGACCGTGTCTCAACATAAAAAAATGAGCCGGGGCAAAGTTGAGTGCAAAGGCCCTGGGTTCCATCTCCAATCTGAAAGAAAGGAAGGAAGGACGGACGGATATATTTCCTGAGAAACAGAAATGCCTAACACATATTGACAATCACTTTCTGTTTGTTTATACTCACAGGCAGTCTTTGGGAGGAATACAAGATCATAAAAGTTCACTTCTCTCCCCTAAAAGAATTGGCCTTAAATGAGGAGAAGGCAATAGAATTGACCCTTTTCTCTGAGTGATAAATGGGATACCAAAAATAATAATAATAATTGGGCAGGCAGATAGGCAGCTAGCACTGGACTCACTACACAGAGTAATCCAGGCCGAGCTGAAACTCACAGCAATCCTCCTCCCTAGCAATTTGTGGGTGCTAGGAATAAAGATGTGTGCCACAACATCCAGTTTATATAGTGTTGCAGAAATGAATTCAGAGCCTTGCATTTGCTGTGCAAGTACTTTAACCACTAAGCTACACTTGTAGCCCCCCATGACCTCAGTTTCTTTTGTATCTGTATAATGAAGACAGAGGTAAAGAGATGATTGTTAAATTCCTTTAATCTAAAAATCTAAAGTATTGATTATTAGTATACTGAAGTCAAACACTGACCTACACTCAATTACAAAATATACTTCAACAATATTTGTAATATCACACAAAAATGAAAGTAGTGTGTGTGTCTGTGTGCACATGTGTGTGCATGCGTGCGTGCGTGCGTGCGTGCGTGTGTGTGTGTGTGTGTGTGTTTGTGTGTGTACTATTGGGGACTGAATGCAGAGCACTGGCTCTGAGTTCTTTATTTTTGAGATAGGATCTCACGGAGTCTACAAACTGCCCAGGCTGGGCTTGAGCCTGCAGTCCCCCTGCCTCAGGCTCCTGGAATGCCCTGATTACAGCTGTACTTCCCTGCTGTACTCTGTGTATGAGCCTGAGGGCACAGTCACTACTCTTCCAAGCCAGTACTGAAAACATCAAGGTAAGTGAGCACAGAACTGACAGTCCTGCACAGTCGACACCGCCACTTGCCACCAGAGGCTTCTAAGAAGGAAGCCACTGAGTTCAGCTATTTTGGCTGTTTGAGCTACATAACCTCTCCCTGTCATGCTGTGTGCTCCTACGGAGGAACAAGTGCCTAGGCTAAAATGATGTTAGGCAGGCCCAGTGGTGGAAGCCTGCAATCTCAGCACTCTGGGAGACAGTGGCAGAAGGACTGCAAACTCCAGCTGAGCTTTGGTGACTTAGCAAGACCTTAACTCAAAATCAAAAATAAAAATGGGGGACTCTGGAGGATATAGCTCTGTGGTTAAAGCACTTGCCTAGAGAGCAGAGAGCCCTGGGTTCAATTCCCGAGGACCACATACATCAGGTATGATGGTATATGCCTATAATCTCAGCACTTGAGAAGGCCGAGGCAGGAAGACCAGCCTGGGCTACAAGGGAGTTCAGGACCAGCCTGGACCACAAAGTGAGACCCTTTCTCAAAAAAAGGGCTGGGGTGGGGGTGGGGGCTGGAGGAATGGCTCAGCAGTTAAAACACTTGCCTAGCAAGCACTAAGTACCTGAGTTTGATTACCCAGCACCACATTAGCTGAGTGTGGTGGTGCAGGGAGCCACTAGGGAGGCTGAGGCAGCAGGATTACCCTGAGTCCTCCAAGGCCAGCCTGAGCTCCGTAGTGAGTTCAGGACCAGCCTGGGCGAGACCCTGTCTCAAAAATAAACAGACCACAGACCGGGACGTGGCTCAATGTGAAGGCCCTGGGCTCGACCTCAGGCACCATATATAAACACATACATTTTTTTAAAAGATGATGTTGTTTAACCCCTGACATAGAAAAACGTTTACAATATACATTTTTGGTGAAAAGGCCAGATTACAAAATAACACAAGCGACAATATTGATCTCATTTTGGCAAAATACACATACAGAAATGTGTAAGACACATCGTAAGCATATTTATTTATGTATTGGTACTGGGGAATGAACCTAGGGAATTTACTCTGAGCTACATCCCCAGTCCAAATTTTCTATTGTTGATTTTGAGACACATTCTTGCTAAATTGCCCAGGTTGGGCTTACACTTAAGATCCTCCTGCGTCAACTGCCCAGAGTGCTCGGCTTTACAAGCTTGTACCAGCAGGCCCAACCGTTCTAATTTTTAGTTTTACTTAAGTTTTTTTGAGCATATCACGTTTCTGATAATAACAGGAGTCAAGCAGGCATTTTTTTTTTTTAACATGAAGGACAGATCTGGTACTCAACCTATAACCAGATTCCTCCCTGAAGCAAAGCTTAACACCTGGAAGTTCTCCTGCACACAAGCACTGACTCAATCTTTTTTACCTTCTGCTGAAAAAAAATACTTTTGGTACTAGCAATCAAGAACCAAGATGGCCCCATATTCCTCCCTCCAGTTCTCCTCAACTTTCAGAGCTATCACTTTCTTACTCAGAACGCTCTCAGCAACATGACCAAAGACACTGACATGCAGTTCAGCATTTTATGTGTAACATTCACTAACTCAGGAGAATCAATGACAGAAGAGTTCATGTTACTTTGGCACTGATTCAATTTTAAAAGTCAGAGTTAACTATTACCCTTCATTTTGGGCTATGAAGGCCTGTCCTTTCTGATCACAAGTGGGGAAAAAAAGGCCTATCATATTTACATCATTATCTTCAAATACTTTATTCAGCCAGGCTTTTTGTTTTTAACACAAAGTTTGCTGACTATGGAGAGAGATTTAGTGTACCACTCCCAGGCTGCTGCAAGGGCCTTCCCAGATCTGATCAGCTAAGAACAAACTTATCACCCAATGTAGGTATCGTTCATGGTAAGATCAAAGGTTGTTCTGGTAGCTCAGTCACCTAACAACAACAAAAAAAGTCTAAGAAATGTGGTTTCTCAGATAGCAAAGGTCATACAAAGAAAGAGATGATAAGGCCAGGGGTGTAGCTCGCTGCATGTAATACCTTGGGTTCAATTCTCAACACTGAAAGAAAAAGTCATATATTATATCAAAAGCAATGGAAAGGAAGGCAATATGAAGGAAAGAAGAGTAGAAAGAATAAATAAGTATTCCGAGGGACTTCCCCCTTTGGTGGAGCTGGGAGAAAGTTACCAGACTCGGGACTCCCAAGTCATAAAGCAATATGTCATTTCTGGTCATATGAATCTTCCAGAAAGTGATGTCTATGGAAGATGTGTGCTTAAAAATAAATTACTTCCTCACCTCCTTCTACTCTTATCTCTTAAAAAGCCATCCACAATTTAGGTGAGAGCCTTATCTTGTTACAAAATATTTTTAGAAGCAGACTGCAAAGTAGTATAGCATCTGCTCAGCATTATGTAATGCAAGAAAACAAAACTGAAAATGTGGTCACTTCAGACTTATTCTGGGGCTGACCCACTCCCCTTCCCTAATCACCCCTCAAAGACATACAACAGGCACTGTGGGCAAAGAGTGAAAACATGCCTAATTACAACATGTGCAGCTAGTAGATGAAGAATTTGAACATTCTTGAACTCTGGCCATATTTAAAAAGACTTTCCACTTGTAAATTAATTTCACTGAAGAGGAAAGGTTAAAGATCAGCTTCCCTTCAACCAAGCTCTATCAAAAAAAGACACAAGAAGAAGCTGTCTACATTACATGTGGTACAATAAGGGAAGCCTGCTGGAAATTTAAGATGGCCCTGACTCCATATCAAGCGCTAACTGAGGAAGTGGTTTTTATTTGAAAATTAGGACTAAACATAGAATCCATTTCAAAAGTACTTTCCAGTGAAGAAAAAAACAGTCATCTTCAATTTGAAGAGACACAAGCAGCAAAGGTTTCAGGCTCTCCCTGTGTGAGCTTGGCAAAAGCAGCCCCCGTCAGGCTCACCGCAATCTCTCATCCACAGGCAGCCTGTCTTTGCCTTCCAGAGGCAGAAACTGGGAAGACAAGTGTAGATAATAAATTTGGGGATGCACTGCATGTTGCTGATTAAAGTTCTGGAGAAAGCAGCAGGAAAAAAACAAAACTTGAAAGCCATCTAATTAGGCACTACCAATTACTGCTCAATGCCACAGGACACTGGGGAGGCGGCCTGTAATCTCAGGACACTAGGAAGCTGAGGCAGGAGAATCACACATTGGAGCCCAGCATAGGCAACTTGACAAGACTCTGTCCCAAATAATCAATAAAAAAGGGGCTGGGGATGCAGCTTAGAGTGAAATTCAATCTGTACCAAAGAAGAAGAAAAGATTACTGCTCAAGAAGTCCTCTGTATGCTCTAAGAGCAGGATCTCTCTCTATCCCCTGCTCCAGGCCCACCCCAGGGCCTTTGCTTCTCACACACCCAGCACCTGCAGCGTGGGCTTCCGACACACTCCCACTCCACAGCCTTTGCCAGGGCGCTCCAGGCCCCCTGACCTGGAACACTATTCCTTCGGGTCTTTTGCATCCCTGGAGTCTTGGCCTGAATACCATCCGTGCAGGGATGAAAAGGCTGTCTTTTCCCCTTCATATGAATCTTTAAATATACCACATGGTTCGCTCATATACTATAATCCATAGTTGCCTCGGTTTCTTCTCTCCTCTCCTCAAACTCCCGGAGAGCAGGGATCTTTGTTCTGCTCGCTGATGTCCATCCCAGGCACGTACAACAGGAGCCGAGAACCCATTTTCTGGATGAACTCCTCAACGCTAAAACTCCCGGAGGACAGGAACTGGGGGTGACGCGAAAGGGGAATGGAAACACGCCACGGGGAAATTCACCAGAGAGAAGCAGGGACGGCCCGGGGCCAGACCGAACCACCACCTCCCCGCAGCGCCGGCGGAAGGCGGGAGATGGCGCCCGTGCCCGCCAGGGGCATCGAATGGCCCTCGGACGCAGGCAGCCGGAGCGCAGAGCTCGCAAACTCACGCGGAGTGCGGCGCGCGACAGCGTCCCCGGCCACCTCCGGCAGGGTGCCCCACGGGGTCCCGGCCAGCGGGAGCTACAACCCGTCTCTCCCCACAGCTCCCGCGGCGTCCGGGCTGGCGGCGCTGCCCTGTCGCACCTGCCGACGGCGCCGGGGTCGCGGCCCGGCCCCCGGCCTCGACAGGCCCCTCGGCGCCCAGCGGCAGGAAGCGTCCGCCCGCCGGCCCGCCGCCACGGGCCCCGGAGCCCCGCACCCGGCGGCCAAGCCCGACGCGAGCGCTCACCTCGGGACGCACGTACGACACGAACGAGGGCTTGGGGGCCTTCGTGCCGCCGCTCCCGCCGCCGACGCCTTTCCCCAGCATGCCGCCGCCCCGGGAAGCAGCGACGCGCGGGAACTGGAGCGGCGCCTGGGTCTCCGGCTCGGGCGGCGGCGGCGGCCACCAGGGCGAGCGGCCGGGACTCCGCCCATCCCTAGGGCCGCGGCGGCCGCGGCACCGCCCGCATCCGGCCCCGCCGCCGACAACGCTCGCCCCGCCCACCAGCCGCAGCCCGCGCCCGCAGGCCACGCCCCCTCGGCGCGCGCCGGCGGGTCTGACAACCGACGTGCGCCGCCGAAGACGGCGGCACTGCAGCTTGCCCCCGCGTATTCCGATTGGTCAGAGGTGCTCCTGGAGAGATGTTTCCTCTAGCCAATCCAGAGAGTGTTCTCGCCAAACTTCCTGGTGATTGGAAGGCGCGGGTGCCGCTGTCGTCCAATGATCTGGCGGTCACTGTCTCGTGAGCAATCGTTCAGCGCCGTTGGTCTTTTATTTGCATATATTTGGAATAATGTGTCCACGAGTTTGAGTTATAAAAAATCTCTGTGTACTGGGATTTAACCCAGTGCCTTCGCCCTGGGCTACACCCCCCAGCTTTTTTGAAATTTTGAGGTAGTGTCTCGCAAAATCTTGGCACGAACTTGCAGCAATTTTTGTACCGGCAGATTTAAAAAAGCCTGAATGTATATGAAGAGGAATAGGTTGAGCTGAGCCTGATGGCACAGGCCTATAATCCCAGCCATCTAGGAGGGTTCGAGTCCAGCCTGGGCAATTTAGAATGACCTTGCCTCAGGATCTAAAATAAAAATGGTCTAGAGAGGTAACTCTGTGAAAGCCCTAGGGTTTTTTTCCCCTTAGTACTAGGGTTAAACACAAAACAAACATCAAAACAAGAGGTAGGCCTAGTGGGAAACACAGACCACCAGAGGCCTCACTCTTAGAGGCGACTAACAACGCTGATCTTTAGGAGTGAGTTTTTTTTTTTTTTTAGGGATGTGTGTGTATGTGTGTGTCGTCTAAGCACTAAACCCAGGGTTCCTTCACTGAGCTACATAGGTACTCCAACCTATGTTATATCCTAAGATATTGTCTCGCCAAGTTGCTGAATCGGCCTGGCTGGGCTCGAACTTGTGATCCTCCAGCCTTAGCCCCCTAGAATGCTAAGTTTATAAGCATGCACCGTCTTTCCTGGCAAGAGTGAGTCACCAAAGAGCGAGACGGGCCCATCCTCTCCCTGGCTTCCTGCCTCAGCCTGTGATGTCTCCCTTCTGCATGCGTTCCTACGGTGATGACATTGGCCGCGCCGTGGCAAGGCCACGAAGGCCCTCAGCAGGGGTGTGACTCCTTGGGTTGCATTATCTTGGATTTTCAACCTCCAACCTCCTTTCATGCTTCAGGTATTTTGCTATAGCAGCAGGAAAGGGATTAATACATATGATCTGAAAAAGATATCAGGGCTGGAGGAACGACTCAGCGGTTAAAGCACTTGCTTAGCAAGCGCTAACTCAAGTGCTAAGTAACCAAGTTCAATTCCCCAGCGCCACATAAGCTGGGTGTGGTGGCACACGTCTGTAATCCCGACAGTAGGGAGACTGAGGCCGGAGAATTTCTGTGAGTCCAAGGCCAGCTTGGGCTCCATAGTGAGTTCAGGACCAGCCTGAGCTGCAGAGCAAGACCCTGTCTCAAATAAATACATACATAAGAGGAAAGAAAAGAAAATGTTTGTGTAAAAAGCTAAGCATTACGTGCATCTATTACTTTTTGTGAACTGGGCAGATGTAAGTGGCATGATGACACTGGTCGCTTTTAGAAAAGGAAACTCGGTATGGTGTGGAAAGATTAAAAAAGAAAATCGTCACTGTGTATTCTTTTGTACCTTTGGATTTTGAACCATAAATTCATTATCTAGCTCCCACAATAAATGAAATTTAAAACATTTTTTAGCATCTCAGCATAGGGTTTTTTTTTAAACCTGAGGTAAAAAATCACATAGAACTACATTAATAATTTTCTGGTGAATGATCCAAGTAATTTGAATTTGAATTTAAAAACAGAAGCTTTAGCCAGGCTTGGTAACACATACCATACATGTCATAGCATTCCCAGAGGCCCAAGGATGGAGAGGGGAAGCCTGGCCTGAGCAACTGAGTAGCACCACGGCTCAAAAGGTTTAAAAAAAAAAAAAAGAGCTCTGGGGATGTGGCCCGAGTGTGAACATCTCCTTTGACATCTACCTTTGAGATAACATGTTAGAAACAGTGTAAAACCTCTGAATTCCTCAGCTTCTAGAGTCTGTATGGTGCCTTGCAGATGCGTGGGTCTATCTGGAATAAGTCTGTGTCTTTATCATTGTCCTCAGAGGTAACAGGAAAGCTCTTCAAGGTCAGAGGCCTCGCGGTGCTTCTGGATACATGCCCTCCCACAGGGTCCTCAGCGTTTTCTTAGGACTTGACTGACCACTGAAGCCTCCGTGACGAGGAAAGTGCACCCTCTGCAGGACTACCTAAAAAGCAGTACTGAGCCGGCCCTGGTGGAGCAGGCCTGTTAATTCCCAGCAATCTGTGAGGCTGAAGCAGGAGAATCATGAGTTTGACTGAACACAGCGTGGGCAACTTAGTGAGACCTTGTCTCAAATAAACAAAATAAGCAATAAAAAGATGTAGCATAGAGCAAAGGCTGTGTTCAATCTATAGTGCTGACAAAAAAAAAAAATGTAATGGGAAAAGTGGTTCTCCCACTCAGCTGCGTGAGATAAAGCGAAACACTGGAGGCCCATTCCTTCCCTGCCCTTGTCAACAGAGTCTTCTGAATCCTCTCACCGAGCCTCAGGGGTACAAAGCGTGGTGTAGAAACTCGGGTTGGGCCAGCTGGGGCCACACAATTGCTGCAGAAGGGAATACTCCCAGAATTGTGCAGACCCCTTTTGAAGAAGGAGTCCCAGGCCCAGGGAAGTAAAACAACTCAGCCATGATCCCAATGCTGGTCAGTGCCACCCTGGAACTTATTTAACACAATGTGCTTTATAGGGGTTTTGTTTGTTTTTAGCGGTCAATACTGGAGCATGAGCTCAGGGGTTCTATACTGGGTTATATCCCCAACTCTTTCTCTTTTTAGAGACAGGTTCTTGCTAAGTTGCCCAAAGCTGGCCTCCAACTTGTGATCCTCCTGCCTTAACCTCCCAGAGTGCCGGCGTGACAAGCCTATACCACTGGACTTGCCTACAAGGTGATTTCTGGCTGCTTATTCTAAGCCATAGCTGTCTGGTGCAGGCAGTGTAACATGATGATTTCTCAGGGATGTCAACTTGGGTCTATGAGCTAGCTTCAGTTTGTTTTGAGCCCCCTGTGCTGCCTTCTATCCACCTTCTGAGTTGAGCCGAAGGCTTTGGGAGTGCACCATGCGCAGCCTGGGGAGAGGGGTGGGGGCTCGCCCCCACCCGGACCTGAGTCCCGGCGGTTTGCCTATGCATGGCTTGGTCGGTGCTCACTCCAGTCTGCAGTTTCTCCTTCTTCCCTCTGAGCTCACAGGCTTGGGTGGGGGCACGACTCAGTGGCTGGAGGGCTTGCCTAGCATGCGCAAGGCTCTGGTTTGATTCCTTGACACCACATTTAAAAAAAAATTAGCTGGGCATGGTGGTGTACACCATCAGAAAGCACCTCAGAAAGCTGAGGCAGTAAGTTTGCCGTGAGTTTGAGGCCAGCCTGGGCTACATCGTCGGGGAGAAGCCTGGACTAAAGACCCTGTCTTTAAATAAACAAATACAATCATTATTTGTATTTTCTTAAGACAATTGGTGACTTAAACGCCACTGTTGCTGTACAACTGGTAAGGAAAAGCAGAACAAGGCTGACCTTCATCTGTGGCTTTGGTTACTGTAAATCGTGGGTGAGGTCTCTTCACAGTTCTGTATGTGGGTATGTTGGTCATTTAGGGAGTGTCTGTCTCGAAGCTGGCCTTACCAGGTTGATTAGCCCTGAACGTACACCAAGATAAGGGATTTACAGGGGCATTCGGCTGTACTCAGAAGTCTCCACACATTTTCCTCAACCGGTGCTTGCTTGGATTCTAGGAAGATCAGAGCGCCACGACTGCAACCACCACATCACCAGAGTCATTTCATGGGAACAGAACCAGGCCCCATGCCGTGGGGATTCCCGAGCCAGAAAACCGGGACTAATACCATGAGCAGATGGACCCAGCCCCCAGCTGATTCTCCAAGCTGCCTCTGTAGGGTGGGCCAGGCAGACCCCTTCATCAGAATGTGCCCCCCTCACTGTTCAAGCTGGAGTCCTTTCTCTGTCTCTCTTGTTTCCTTTCAGGCAGCACTGGGAATGGAACCCAGGACTTTTGCACTAAGTTGCATCCCCAGTGCCTCCCCCGCCACCCCACCCCCCGCTTTTTTTTTTTTTTTTGAGATAGGGCCTTGATCCTTGATCGAAAGTCTAGAATGGTACTAAACTGTGTGTGCAGGCTGGTCTCTAACACAGGACAATCCTCCTGCCTCGGCCTCCTGAGTGCTGGGCTTCCCCGTCCATTCTTTGTTTTGATCTTGAGACAAAGTCTCACTAAAACGCTCCGCTGCCCACCCTGGGTTTAGGCTGGTAATCCTCAGCACCTCGGAGTGCTTTTCCTTACGCATTTGTACTTTAGTCTGAATTTCCCCTATTACTAAAAGCAAGACCCATGTTAACCAAGGACTCTTTTTCCCTTTAGCCCAAGGTAGTCCTGAACCCTGTATCCCAGGCTGGCCTCAATCTCATGGCAATCCTTCTGCCTCAGCCCCAACGTGCCACTATGCCCAGCTGATTTTTAGGTGGTACTGGGGGATGGAATCTACCCTGTGTGATAGGCAAGTAATCTAACCACTGAGCCACACGGCTCTGTCAGTGACAGTTCCCACTGCTTTGTGCCTAGGGACTAGGACAGGGGTCAGAAGGGCTATCACATTTCAAAATTTCCATATGAAAGCACTAGACTCAGGCCCACTTTTCTCTAATACAGGCAAACTGTGAGACATACAGTAAGTGTATAGCCACTATCTGACACGGATTCTGTTCTCTGTCCCAGAGCTCTCTCCTTCCACTGCAGAGCCCCCAGTATGCATCTGTGTGGGGATGTGTGTGTGTTGGCAAGGAGAAAGGAAAGAAATAGCCTTTTGGTGGTGGGCATTATAAGCTGTGCTTGTATTTGAGATCCTCCTGCCCCGGCCTCCCAGAGTTCTGGGATGAGAGGCTCGCATCACCAGCCTGGCTGCTTTTTTTTTAGCCTTATTGGGAATTGAACCCATGGTTTTAAAAGTGAGAACCATCCCCAGCCTGTTTTATATTTTTATTTTGAGACAGGGTCTCACAGTTATTAAGGGTGGGCTTGAATTTGTAATCATCCTGCCTCCGCTTCCTGGGGTGCTAGGATTATATGCCAGCAGGCCCAGGGGACCTACTCTTTTGGTTAGATTCCTAATTCAAATTTTCTTGACTCATTCTAGGATAACAGAAATAGACATGAGGAGCTGGCATAATCTCCAGGGAGGAGGAACTTTTAAAAAGCATGCTGGTATCTCCAATTAAGTTCAACACAGTTCAATGCTTTGCATACCGTCCAACTAGAAGTTGTTTGTGCATCACAGAATAAAAAATGTATTATCCCTTCAATATTACTGAGATCAAAGTATTAAGTTTAAGCTGTAGCAGGCCCGGTATTGCTTGTAAGGGTAAAGGGAGGCATCAGCCATCCAAGCAGTCTAACTTGACAGAAGATGGCTTTAAGAGCCTTTTATCTATTTTGTTTTTTGGATACAGGGTCTTGTTCTGTAATCCAGGCTGGTCTTGAACTCACAGCAATATTCCTGGCTGGGATTACAGGTGCACACCACTATGCCCAGCTAATATGTGGTGCTAGGGGATCAAACCTAGGTCCTGTGGCTGGAGGAATGGCAACACGGTTAAAGTGCTTGCTCTGCAAGTGCAAGGCTGAGATGATTCCCCAGAACCACACAAAGCTGGGCATGGTGGAACATACCTGCAATCCCAGCACCTGGGAGGCTGGAGGCTAGCTTGGGTTACATAATGAGTTCAGGAGTAGTGTGGGCTAGAGAGCGAGACCTTCTCTCAAAAAAAAAAAAAAAAAACCAGCCCCGAAACAAAAATCCCCAACCACCACCACCACCACCACCACCACCACTAAAACCTGCTCCTCACTGCTGAACTATGCCCCTAGACCGTAAAAAGAATCTTTTCCTTCCAGGTCTTGTTCAAGGCTGACTACGGCTTGAAGATCTGGAAGAAAAGTGGGAAGGCACCTCTTTCCCACAGTAGAGAGCCAGTAGTGTCTGGACAGTAATGATATTAGAAAGAAGGAACGTTGTTGCAGGCATGAAGGCCGGAAGAACCTCCTGGAATAAGAACAGGCAGGCATGTCTCGGCCCTGCTAGGACACTGAATCTTTGCTTAAAGTACAGTCAAGCCTGTTTTGAGCCTGGCTCACCATCCCCATTCACTGAAAACCTGAAAGGCTTATTGTTCAGGTGGCTGTAAAAGAGCACAGAGGTTGTGAAAGGCCTCCTGTTTTATGTTCCAAGTAGTTGTCTGTCCCAAGGTTAAAATGTAATAAAAATGTCTGAAAAAAAAACCCATAAGGACTATGTGTCGTTAAGATGTAAAGAAACACCTCCATGTTTCTGAGAAACTTCCCTGCTTCTGCCTGATAATGACTGCTTAGCCATTCCCGGCTCCTCACCTACCTCTGGGACACAGGCATCTATTCACTGTTCACTCACCTGGTCTCTGGAATATCTTCTCAGGGGAGCCAAATACAGCAGGCATTCTCAGACTCTGCAAATGTCATACAGGCGTAAGTAGTGTGAAGAGGAGAGTTATGGCTCAGAGAAGAGGGAGAAATCAATTCGTTTTCTCACTTTAAGTGAGAAAACATCAACGGAAGAGAAAATACAATTCAGCTTGGAGCCATATAGAGAAGTGATTCCTTTTTACCCAGTCTCCTCATATGACCAGGATAACATTTTCTCCATAACAGAAGAGAGGCTCTGTCACTGGTTTAGAAAAGGAACAGCTCACAAAGGCTGAACTCTGGAATAAGCAGGACCAAGTATGCAAAGGCGAGAGGAAGGCCTTGGCCCTGGAGGCTGTACTGTGGCTTAGAACGCAGGGGGAACCGAGGGCCATCACTACAAGGGGAAGCTGGAGTGACACTGATGGACCTTGAGTGTCATGCTTAAGATTTTAAAATTTATTCCTACAATGGTCCTTAGAACTTTTCCTTAAAAATCACAAAATAGGTTTAAGAATTACTAAGTAACCATTTACTAGTAAGTAGTAAATATTATTTTAGAAACTGAATTATGCAAATCTTTTATTTCATTTTCTTTTTTAATTTTTTTTTTTGAGACAGGATCTCACTCTGCAGCCTAGGCTGGTCCTGAACTCACAGTGGAGGCCAGGCTGACCTTGGACTCATAACAATCCTGTCTCAGCCTCCCGACTGCTGGGATTACAGGCGTGCGCTACCATGTCCAGCTTATGTATTGCTGGGGAATCCAACTAGGGTACTTAGTGCTTGCTAGGCAAGCACTTTAACTGATGAGCCATTCCTCCAGCCCCAATACCTAGTTCTTAAGAACAATTTAATCCCATTTTCGTACTTTCACTCAACAGGTGGTCACTTACTACATTTTAAGGGATTTCACACAGATTAGTTACTAAACTGAATAGTCATTGCTTATACCATAAACCATCCAAAATTACAGTGCTCAAGCTGGGTACAGCAGTAATCCCTGCACTCTAGGAAGCTAAGGCAGGCAGCTCACAAGTTCAAGCCAGCTGAGCGATTTAGTGACTTAGACCTTATCTCAAAACCCGAAGTAAAAAATAGGCTGGGAATGAAGCTTAGTGTGCAGAATCCCAAAAGGCAAAAAAAGAAAATTATGGTACTCTTTAATAAGAAAAACAGCTGAAAAACAGCAAGGATGTACACTATGTATGTTGTCATTTAAAGGCTGCATATACATTAGTGCTAATGTGTACAAATCACATGTGGAAGGATATACAAAGAATGCCAACGTCAACTGCCTTTGGAAGGGAAATGACGTTATGTGGAAGGCAAGGTGAGGTAGGAGAGTACGTACTTGTCTTACACTTCTACCACTTTACAGTTTTTGGTTTTCAAAAGGCCATGTTTGTGTGAGCCGTGCATTCAATAAATATTAGCCATCTTTGGTACTGTTGCTGAGACCACAACCTTTGCACTTAGTCCTTCTTTTAAAATTTGGAAACGGAGTCTCACTAAGTTAATCAGGCTGGGCTCCAAATCTGAGATCCTCCAGCTTCAGCTTCTAGTGTGGGGATTGCAGGGACATTTCACCATGCCCAGCAGAAGGTCATCTTCTATTATTTTTGACAGGGTCTCATTTTGTAGTACAGGCTGGTCCTGAACTCATTATGAAGCCCAGGCTGACCTCAAGCTCACAGCAATGCTCCTGCCTCAGCCTCCGGCATGCTGGCATTACAAGTGTGCACCACCACGCCCAATTTCTGCAGTGCTGGGGAACTGAACTCAGGGTCCCTCTAACTGTTGTGCTATTTCTCTAGTCCCAGAAGGCCATCTTAAAATTATTCTCAGTAAGAATCTTTGCAAGAAGGGCCAGTTATTAAAATGTTTGCTAGATGAATCTTAAAATCAAGCTTGAAATGACTACTATGGACATTATGATGACACTGTAATATTTGCCTTTTATTGGGAAAAAAACCAGACTGCTGTCAAATCTAATTTAAAAAATGGTGAGTCTGTAAATTCCAGCACTCGGGGCTGAAACACGCAGACTGTCTCGAGTCCAAGGACAGTCTGGGTTACACAGTGAGTTCACAATAAGACTGGGCTACACAGACCCTGTCTCAAAAAAAAAAAAAAAAAAAAAGAAAGAAAAAGAAAAAAAGAAGAGTCCATTATAGGAATCGTTTAAAATTTAAATTCATGGGCACAGCTCAGTGGCTAAAGCACTTGCCTAGCAAGCACAAGGCTCTAGGTCTGACTCCCCAGCACCACAGAAGGTGGGCATGGAGCATGCATGCAATCCTCACACTTGGCATGCTGCAGCAGGATTGCCAGTTTGAGGCCAGCCTGGGCTAGAGTTCGGGACTAGCCTAAACTGAAGAGTAAAACCATCTCAAACGCAGCTTAAATTCATTTATCTACTGATAACTTAATAAAACCATATAAAATATTTTTCCTAGTTAGAAAAAAAAGATTTTTAAATACTATAATAAATTTTCAAATGACATACTAGTTTTGGATAAAGATATCCATCTAAAGGCAAATTTTTTTTTGAGACAGTGTCTTGCTCTGTAGTCCAGGTTGGTCCTGAACTCACTATGGAGCCCAGGCTGGCCTTGGACTCAGGACAATCCTCCTGCCTCAGCCTCCTGAATGCTGGGATTATAGGCATGCGCCACCATGCCCAGCTTATGTGGTGCTGGGGAATCGAACTCGGGTACTTAGCACTTGACAAGTGCTTTAACTGCTGAGCCGTTCCTCCAGTCCCCAAAGGCAAATTCTTGAAATATGGGTTCAAAACATTATTAGTAAGATATAAATACAAAATGAAAGAGACAGGCTGGTTGAATACTCCATAAATTTTTAAAGGGGTTTCAGTTTTAATTGTCACTTAAATACTGACATGAATAGATCGTATTTTTGGTGGAGGTACCGGGGTTTTGTTTCTTTGATATAGGGTGTAAATCATTAAGGTGCCCAGGCTGGGGCTTGAACTTGCAATACTTCTGCTTCAGTCTCCCACAGTGTCTGGATTACAGATGTGGGCCACCACACCCAGTTAAGATATACAATCTCTATTTAGTCACTCTGGGCTTCAGTTTCCTAATCTGGGAAATAAGCAGTACAACATCTTTGCTTATCAGTACTGTTATGCACAGTTTACTTTGCAACGTTAGGGATTGAACCTGGTCCATATGCATGCATGCTAGGCAAGTACTCTATCCTGAGCAATATTACCAGTCCTTGTAATGAATAGTTTTAAGTGGGAAAATTTATTACATGACCTAGCAACATGTCTGTCATCAGTTCATGATAAAGGTTAATTCTTTTCCTCTAAGAGAACTTTGAGAAAAAAATTTAAAATTTTACTGAATGATGACTAGAAGGACAAAACAAAAATAAAAAGATTAATAAGGAGGGCGAGAGGGGACGCTTGCCAATGGACACAGTATGGGTCAGATTTGGGCGAAAAGCCCAAGTCCTCTGTTTTATTTCCCCAGTGACTTTTTTAGTTACGTGGGCCTCTTCGAGTAAGGAGTAGAGGGAGGTAGGTGACTGTGATTCTAGAAAGAAACTGAATCACAAGATACTGAATTATGCATTTTCCTGGAAATAATGAGCTCAGGTCACAAACACTTTTTAGGAAGAATAATAATAGTACTCAATAAATCTAAATATGATTTTACTGAAGCATTAAGTGTTTCAAAGCAAAAAGTTCTATCAATTCTAATATGCAATACATTTAAGTCATATATGAATTTATGTTTTTATTTATGTATTTCACTGTAGTGCTGTGACAACAAAATGACATTTGTATACCAGAGCATACATACATCAACAGTAAGATGTAACCTTCCATTACACCACTGCTAAAATATTTAGCTTTTTATAGGAGACATAAGCATGTAAGATGGCCACACCAAATAATTTTCTGTTTTTTCCTAGATAATTTTTAAATCAGTAATACTTTATCAACTTCACTGTTATTAGAACTGTAAATTATCTGGGTGATGGGGTGTGTGTGTGTGGGGAATCATTCAACTGTAAACTGTAATAGTTGCTAGAATAATCTCACACACACCGATAAGGAACTGTCACCATACTTAAGGGCTAATTATTACTATTAGTTGAACAATGATAAAGTTCTTTTGAAAATAACAGCTCACTTATATGTGAAAAATGCCCTTTCCACTTATACAGAAGAAAAAAATATTCAGAAAGTTATTTTTGGCCTTGCTATGTCAAAAAGTCAACTGTACAAAGATCTACGTGTTAAACCTAAAATTATAATTTTAAAAGTCTATTAAAAACAAAAATGTCATGCATTTTTATTATCAATTATGCAGAGGCTTTAAAACTGTTGCAAGACCATATAGTATATATTAGCTTTTATACTGCTAATGCACAACTAACAGCAAACTTGATTAGAATAACAGAAATCTGTTGTAATTACACCTTTATATATCACACTAGAGAGACAAATGCCACAAGATCTGCAGAAACATTCTGTTCTGACCACTCAAATGGCAGGATTTTTGTGTTGTAATCTTTCACATACAGAACACCAAAAGAAAAATCCTGCAGTTTCACGTTACAAAAAAACATACTGCTGAAAAATACTGAGGAAAAGGATATCATCTAAAACAAAAACTTACAACTAGTGACAGAAAGCAAAAACAAAAGAAAAAAAAAAAGAAAAAACCCACCAAAAACAACAACAACAACAACAAAAAAAAAAACCACCCAAAAAACCGAACCTCTAAACAAAAATATCAAAATACACAGAGCAACTGAAGCACATATTCTGCATTAAATACAGTAAAGGTTTAATAGGACAATATACTAGTTAATAAAAGACATGAAAATAGGAGAGCTAGGGCAACCAGTAAATAAAATCAAACAATGGGGGGAAAAATCAGAACCCTTGTTTTTCCCCTAGTCAGAGCACATTTTTTTTGGTGTCTTTCCATTCATGTAATACCTAACACTGTACATTAAGCTTTTAATGTCACAGAAAAACTTGGTTCTTCCATGAAATTCTTTAAATTCAGGATAAATTTTTCAAAGTAGACATTATTATGAATGAAAAACAGCCAAAAAACCGGCACCGGTTATTTTGTAACACTGGAAATTTTGTACAGGAACTTTTTAAAAGTTATCATAATCTTTTTTGTCTTTTTTCCCTTCAGCCTCAAATCCATCAACTCCATCACTATCCCTTCTTCGTTTCCTGTTGTTATGGATGTTGAAGCGCTGGCTCATTTGCGGTAATGGATCCATGCCCAGAACTTTGTGTATCTGGCGGAATGCAAGGAGTCTCAATGCAAACTGCAACAAAAGAGTAAGAATTCAGAGTTAATTTAAACATGGAAACATTATTTCTTTTCTTTTCTTTGAGATAAGGTCTCTGTCTATATAGTCCAGGTGAGTCTGAAACTATGTAATCCCAGGCTGTCCTTGAATTCAAACAAATCTTCCTATTCCACCATCTCAAGTGCTGAGATTACAGCTATGCTTGGTTTATATGCTGCTGGGGAATTGAAGCCAGGGCCTTGAGTTTAACAGGCAATCACTCAATCACTGTGCTATTCCTCCAGCCCCCAAAACATTAATTCTTTAATCTACCATCCCCACTCACAGAACAATATATTTAAAAAGCAGCATTTAAGTCAGGCTTGGTGGTACATGCCTTTAACTACAGCTACTTGGGAGGAAAATGCAGGAGGAAAGGGCTGGGGATGCACCTCACTGGTAGGACTTGCCAAACCTAAGTAAAACCCTGGGTTCAAACCCCAGTATGACAGATTAAATAACTAACAATATTTGCATCCTGGTAAACCTCAGCTACTACAATACTGAGACTGTACAAAGCTAAAGAAAACAAACAAACAAAAAAAACATGTTCAGTGGAGCCCAGTCTGAACCATTTAAGCTACTTAATGAAAGTCTGTCACCAAATCAAGAAATAAAAATGAGCTGCAGATGTAGCCTAGTGCTCAGGGCCCGGGGTCTAGTCTCTGCACTGCTAAAAATGAAAACTTAACTGTTGTTTTATACGATGTCTTGATCAAAAATTGGGTAAGTTAGATGAATATAGTTCTCAGAAATAGTTCAAATGGTCAATAAATACATGAAAAAATGTTCCACATCTGTAGTCATCAGAGAAAAACCAATCAGAGCAACATTCAAGTCCCATTTAAATACAGTACAATGACTGGTATCACAAACTCAAAAAATAACAAATGCTGGCAAAGTAGTAGGGAAAAGGAATCTTTCTACATTGTTGACAGGACTGTTGACTGGTACAACCATTATTATGGAAAGCAGTATGGAGATTCCTCAAAACACTAAAAACAGATACTCATCTAACCCAACTATACCTCTTCTGGCTATCTTCCCAAAAGAATAAAAGTCATCATGTGTGTGATACAGGCATGCTCATGTTTATAGCAGCACAACTTAGAACAGATAAATCTTGGAAGCAGCTGGTATATTCATCAACAAATGAATGGTTAATAAAGATGCTGTATGTTTACACAATGGAGAACTACTATGCCATAAAAATATATCTGAATCACTTACAGGAAAAAAGATACACCTTGAGACCATCACACTTAGTAAAATGCATCAGACACAGAAGGTTAAGTATTGCATGGTTTCTCTTTTGAGAAAAGTAAAGGGCAAAGGGATACGAAGAGGGGACAGAGTGAGAAGGGATGTAAAAATGATCAAGATGTGATATATAAATACAGCAACTTCTCAAGCTGATTTTTTCAAGCTGACTGAACACGTGCTTACAATAAAAAAACACTAAAATTATTGTGACAAAAAACCTTGCTATTTCCTAAATAAAATGATTTTCACTACAGGATTATACTTAAAAATGTCTTTGGTGCCAATAGGGAAGATTTCATGAAATCTTGAAACTAGCAGAACTTCTGAGACATACTTCAATCTATTTCTCAATTTCTACAGCTGTATCCCTTAAAAGTAATTTAAGTAGATTTCAAAGTCAATTGTTAAATGGTAACCTTCTCTACACAGTTTTAAATTTCAATATACAAGCCTGGGCTTTTGTAAAAAATTGAGCTGTTATTTATACACTGTAAGATTTACCTCTCCCCCTTATTTTGGTGGTGCTGGGGATCAAACTCAAGGCCTCACACACGATAAGCACACACGATAGTTCCACTAATGAGCCACACACTCCCAGCTCAAGTCTACTCTTTTATAGAGTACAGTATACTGTTTTTTTAATTATGCTTACAACACTGTTAAATAATCACTGTAATTTCAAAACATTTTTATTACTCCAAAAAAGAGACCCCATAGTCAATAGCAGTTACTTCTCCCTCTACATCAGGTTGGTTCTGACAAACTACTAGGTTTTGTCTCTTAGAGATTTGCTGAATTTCAGTATTTCAGATAAATGAAATCATACAATATATAGTTTTTCTATGTCTGGTGTCATTAATTTAGCGTAAGATTTCCTTCCTTCTTTTTTCCTTTTTTCCTGTTGAGACAGCGTCTCATTTGTAGTTCAGGCTGGTTCTGAATTAACAATGTAGCCCTGGCTCACTCTGAACTCAAGGCAATCCTCTTGACTCAGCCACCTGTATGCTGACTACAGGTATGTGCTCCCACACCCAGCTTATGTGGTACTGGGGAATTGAACTAATGACCTTGAGACTTCTAGGCAAGTGCTTTAAATGCTGAGCTATGCCCTAAGCCCAGCATAAGATTTAAGGTTCATACTTACTTTATAGTAGCAGTATTGTACTCTGTTTTCGTAGCACTGGGATTGAACTTAAGGCCTTTGTACTAAGGTACATTCCCAGCTCTTTTTTTTTTTTTTTTTTTGAGACAGGGTCTCACTCTATAATCCAGGCTGGTCCTGAATTCACTATGTAGCCCATGCTGGCCTTGAACTCAGAGCAATCCTCTTGCCCCAGCCTCCCAAGTGCTGATATCACAGGCATACACAACCACACATGGCTTATGTGGTGCTGGGGAGTGAACTCAGGGCCTTGTGCTTGATAGGCAAGTGCTGTAACTGCTGTGCCATTCCTCCAGCCCTTTGTTTTTAATATTGGGATATTCATATAGCTCTGGCATATCACGTGGCCACCATCATAATCAGGCCACTCAGCTGTACCATCACCACAGGTTCACCAAGACCTACATCATTCCGTTTTCTACAACTGATTTCTCATCTGTTATCAATTTCTTTAGCTATAATATCATGAATGTTATATAAAATTATAGTCTGTAACTCCACATTGTTTCCTAAAACTGGACTTTTTTTTCCAGGGTCACTTTTTAAAGAGAGCAATTTAAACAGCTGATATTCTATTATTTTTATACTCTAATCCTGAACTTTTCTCTTACATTTATGACCAACCTCTTCTATTCTAAAAAATTAAACCAAAGAAGCAAAAACCAAAACTGGTATAATACATAAGAACTGGTCACACTGGGGCTGGAGGTGTAGCTCAGTGATGAGAGCATTTGCCTAGGAAGCTCAAGGCTTTAAGTCTAATCACCCAGCACTACATACTAGCTGGGCATGGTGGCACATGCCTGTAATCTCAGGACTCAGGAGGCTGAAGCAGATGGACTGACATGAATTCTAGGCCAGGTTGGGCCACACAGTGGGTTCAGGACCAGCCTGAACTACAGTGAGACCCTGTCTCAAAAGAAAAACAAAACACACACAAAAAAATCCCCTGGTTATACTGTATGTCTGTAAGGTAGCCATAATATTCTACTACTACTATTTCTATTGTAGTATACTTTGTGAAATAAAAATCTACGTTAATCTTAACATCTTCCAAATTCCCAGTTATCCTTACCAGCAGAGACAACAAAACAAAATCTTAATCTTAAATCTAAGGACTCACATCACTGTATTTTTATATTATTTAATATACTTAATTAGACACACCAACATAATTCAGTAACATTCAAAATTGTAGTAGTGAAATCCAGTTAAAGGCAAGCTTTTTTTTTTTTTTTAACAGCTGACGGAATGGCAAAGCGGTTAAAGAGTTTGCCTTTCAAGTGCAAGGCCCTGAGTTAAATTCCCCAGCACCACATAAAGCTGGGCATGGTGGTGCATGCCTGTAATCCTAGCACTCTGGAGGCTGAGGCTGGCAGATTGTCCTGAGTTCAAGGCCAGCCTGGGATACAACCTGTCTCAAAAAAAAGCAAGGCTTTAAAAAAATCTCCTCCAAGTCTTCTTTAGTATAGCATCAGAAGAATGATTATTTCACAGTGACTTTAATAAACAACAATTATAAATAAAGATAAAAACCTTTACAGCCGTAATCCAACAGTTTTGGGATTAGGAATTCTAATACCTGTGCACTAGATGTAATGTCTTCACGCTGTTGGTCAGTCATTGTTGCCAAGGTATCAAAGGGATCCTTTTCACAAGGGTCCAAAAGTCCAGGGCTACCTACAAAAATTAACACAAGGAGATAAAAACATTAGCATTACTCACAAGATTTCTTACTCAAATATCCAACAAACAAAATTAATTTTACTTTGTTAAAAACAATACTTACCTTTAAGAATAATCCCTGAAGAAATGCATTCAAAAACTCGTCTCAGAGCATCTCCAGGGCTTTGAGGACTAGAGGCACTACTAATTGCTTTCTCTACTAATAACTCCATAGCCTAAAAAAAAAAAAAAAAAAAAAAAGTGTTTAACAGCTTACAGACTAAAGACATTAATCATTTTCAAACTTTACAGTAATAAGTTATTATAAAATATCATTAAAAATTTTTAGGATTAGAAAAGTTATACAGAATAATGTAGGGAGCTGGAGGAACTGCATAGAGGTTAAAGCACTTGCCTAGCAAGCTCAAGGCCCTGAGTTCAATTCCACAGCACCACATAAAGCTTGGCATAATGATGCACGCCTATAACCCCAGCACTTGGGAAGCTGAGGCATGAGGATTGCGGTGAGCTCAAGGCTAGCCTTAGCTCCATAGTGAGTTCAGGACCAGCCTAGACTGTAGTGCAAGATCCTGTCTCAGCCTTAAAAAAAAAAAAAAAAAAAAAAAAAAAAAGGTGTAATACAAACATTTAGAACAAGATGAAACATGGAGTGGGCACGATGGAACACACCTACAATCCCAGCACTGTGGGAGGCTATGACAGGAGGATTACAAGTTCTGCTGAATGTGTATGGCCTAGTAAGACCTTATCTCAGGAAAAAAAAAAAGAGAAAGAAGAAAGGGAGAGAGAGGGGGAGGGAGGAATAGAGGGAGGGGACAGAGAGAGAAAGAGAGAGAGAGAGAGAGAGAGAGAGAGAGAGAGAGAGAAAGGGAGAGAGAGCTCAGTGAGAAGGTCCTGGCCTTAATCTCCAATAAAAACAAAGAAACACTAAAAAAATAAAAAATAAAAAATAAAAAAAGGTTGTTGGGTTGTTGATATAGTTTATAGCTCAGAGTGAACGCTCTGGGCGCAAATCCCAGCAGCACTAGAAAAGGAAGAAATAGAGGAATGGTATATAAAATAAAACCCAAATTAAAGTAAAGCAATAAAATTTTATATTTTTAAAAGATTTCATTGTTTGTACTTAATGAAGGAAAATAAAAATAAAACATTTTAAAAATTAAAAACATCCCTGCTATACCCTTTTAACATTAAAATTAGTTCAGCCAAGCCCAGTGGCACAGGCCTGTAATCCCAGCAGCCTGGGAAGCTGAGGCAGGTAGATTACAAATGTAAGACTAGCTTGGGCAATTTAGTGACTTAGTGAGATCCTGCTTCAAAAACTAAGATAGTCTGGGGAAGTAACTGTGTGTAAAGGTCCTGGGATTCTCAGTACCATAGAGGCAAAAAAGATAGCTATTAAAATTCTTAACATCTTGCACACATTTGTTTTCTGGTAACTACAGACACATCATAATGTCAGAATTAGGACAGAACAACACTCTAGTGAGAGGATCTCTGGTTTCTGGCTATTACTTAAGCCTTCATTTAATATACAACTGAATTTTTATAAGGCAGAGAGAAGATTCACTCTTAAAAGTATACAATTCAGGGCTGGCGGCATAGCTCACGCAGTTAAACTGCTAACAGGCACAAGACCTTGGGTTTGATTCCCCAGCACCACGTAAAACAGGTTTGGTGACGCACACCTGTAATCTCAGCACTGGGAAGGCTGAGGTAGGTAGGAGGACTGCAGTGTGTTCAAAGCCATTCGAGATGATATAGTGAGTTTAGAACCAGAGTGGACTATAGAACAAAACCCGTCTCAAAAAAAAATTCACTTAGCACAATTCTGATGGTCCTTTACGTTACAGATTTTAAATAAGACCACCAGCAGGCAATTCAAAGAAACTAAGCTGAAACTACAACGAAGTCTCTTAAAATGACATGAAAGTTGGAAGATCTATTTTTTGTTACATACTAAAAAAGCTAATTGAGCTAGTGATGAAGACACACCTCAGTGGCAAAGCACCTGCTATACTAGGCCTTGGGTTCAATACCAATATTGTCAAGAGATTAAAAACAACAAACTTTAGAGACCCCCCCCCCATTTTTATTAATATACATATGTGATACACAATAGTTACACTGAGCCTGAGTATTCTGTGAACATATATATTGTATCAGCATTACAATCTCTCTTCCTCCATCTCTTATCCCCCGCTTCACGGACTCCCACTATTACACCCATTTGGTTCTCTAAAATGCCTGTATTCTGGTTTTCTCATATTAAAGAATCCATACGATGTAACTTGAAAGTGACTCACTTCACTAAGCATGATGGTCTCAAATTAAGTTCATTTACCTATTAAAGCCTCAAATTTATCTGTCTTTATAGAAGAGCAGTACTCCATTGTGTACATATACCACAATGTTTGTACCCAATACAAACCTTACAGACTTAACTGAAGATAATAAACTATGTCCACCTATTTACCTCAGAATCTCAAGACTAATTCTAAAAGGTTTGGGCACATGGAATCGTACTTCCAAACAAATTAGGAATACATTTGAAGAGACAGAATTTTTAGAATAGTACACAAACAGCTGCAAAAATGGTAGCAGCATAGAAGCCTGAAAAACAAGTCTAAAACTGATATTCATAATGATCTGATTCACAATGAAAAAAACCCTAAAATGACTCAGTTTATTTAGTTGAAGAGTGAAGGAAGATACTCAAGACATGTTTTATTTTTAATTTTTTTTTCTGTACTATTCAGGCCCTCGCACTGAGGCCTTATTTTGAGACAAGGTCTCACTGAACTGCCCAGGCTGGGCTTGAACTTGCAATCCCTGATCCTCAGCCTCTCAGAGTGCTGGGCTACAGATGTATATGCCACCATTTGCAGCTTAAGACATTTCACAGGACCGTCATTTAAAGATTTGTAGAGTTTTAGGGAACAAGCTTTAGTTACCCAGAAAACTGTAACTGTGTATGGAATTGGACAATTTACTTAAAGATGTTAACACTGTAAGATCATTGAAGATCAGGTCAACGTTATTCACTCTTGAATTCCTCTGCCTGGTATATATTGACTAATGTTTATTAAAAATTAACTTTAGAAAGAATGTGAAAATTGTGTTCATGATTCAGTAATACAAGAAACAAAGAGCAATAATTAGCAAATTGAAAATTCAAAATGTGCTTAAAATTCAAGTCACCTCCAAATGTACAACTTTTCATAACTTCTGATTTTCACTAAACACTTTTAGCTGTTATGAATAAAGTCAATCTTAAATAATCACTGTAATTTAGGTATGTTAGACATGACACATTTAAGGGAAATGAAAAACCAAGGTATAACATTAAAAAATTGCAGTTATTTAAAGAGAAAAGCTTTCTATATTAATTGATTCAAAACTCAAAATCTTGAACTCTTCATATTATAGACAAATATTCTACCTCCACCCCTTTCTTAATTTTTACTTTGAGATAGGCTCTTGCTAAGTAGCCCAGGCCAGCCTTGAACTTTCAATACTCCTGCCTCAGTCTTCTAAGTAACTAAGTTGACAGATGTGAGTCACTACACCTGGCATGTAATACATTATTAGAGATCATTATGCTGCCTTAAGTATCTTTCCATCAATGGGTGAGCTAGACAGAAATCATTAACTAGTTTTACTACATGTAAGTTCAAAGTCAGCCCAGAGACTCCAGCCAGACTATATTCAGTAGCAGAGTATGCCTAGTATATGGGGCTCTAGGTTTAGTCAACAACAACTCAACCCAAACAAAACAAAACACTTAACACCAACCAACCAATTAGCAAATAAAAAGCCACTTGATGGATTGTGGTAACACATACACTTTTAATTGGTAGCAGTGTAAAGCAGAAAAACCACAACTGGCATAATTAACCCAACAGTACCAGTACTGCTACATATAACAAAAGTACAAAAAATATTCTTTGCAGCTGTTTGTGACAGACTAGAAAAAGTATCTCTAGCATTAGTTTTGATTAAGTAACATTAGCAGTTACCCCTTTCCTACTGCAGCTACCATTATGCTATTCACAGATTTTCAGTAATTGGGAATATGAAAGCAGTTAAATAAATGGTTCAAGCTGAAGTAGCTAAACATTGAGTTACTCTTTTTAAATCAAAATGAGTAAGGAGAGCCAGGAGTGGTGGCGCAAGCCTGTAATCCTAACACTCAGGAGACTAAGGCAGAAAGATTGCCACGGGTTCAAGGCCAGCCTGGGCTACACAGTGAGTTCAGAATTAGTCTGGACTACAGAGTTTAGACTCTGTCACGAAAAAAGAATAATATAGATACAGTTCACGTGTAACTTGCTGTCTTTTTTCTTTTGTGATCCTGGTGGGATTGCACCCAGGGCCTTCATATTAAGTTATAAACCTAACCCATTTTTAGTTCCGACTTTCGAGACAGAGTACTGCTAACTGTTCAGGATGAGCTTAAAATGGAATTATCCAGCCTTAGCTTCTCAGAGTGGTGGGATTATAGGCCTGGGTCACCACCTGGGTAATACACTGAAACCTGAAACCATAGAGAATATTAGCTCTTTAAAAATTCTTCATTTTATTTAAATCGCTTTCTTCATGAACAAGGATTCAGAACAAAGAACTAATCTGAAGGTACACCATTTTCAATACTCATTGCAACGATACAGAAAAAAACCATAAAAATAAACACTGCCATATATCTGTTTAAAGTGATCTCAATATTAAATAAAACTGATGATAAAGTTTCCAAAACTTCCAAAAAAATTTATAAGAATCTAGAAGTTACTGTTGAGGTGATAAAACTGAGCCAAAACTCCAGATCTCCTGCCCATAAGACATGACTAAGACATATTTTACATACTGTCACCAAGCAAAAAAATGTAACAGCTTGAATCAAAAAGAAAAGACAGTGAAAGACAGTATTTGTAAGAAAATGAATGTTTATCCTATTTGGGCAACTCTAAGTCCTATTGGACTCTCCAGGCAGAAAATAAAAACGAGGCTGAGTGAACAAAACCCAATCACCAATATTACCAATTTGAAGAAACAATGAGTCATGATGAAGGGAGTTGCAGAAAGATTTTCCTGAAAGTAAAATCCTCCTCTGACTACCTTCCATCTCACCAGAAAAAGGAAGCAGAACTATTTGCAACCCTGAGACCTTATGGAAATCAGAAAAGAGTGTAAGAATCATAATACACATCCAGTAATCTCCAATAATAATGACATTTAGCTAAAATGTAGGAAAAAAATACTTAACATTGTAAGATTCTTCAAAGAAGTAGGCAGTCGAGAAATAACTTCAAAGATGGTTGTGAAGTCTCAACACAAGGTCCTCAGACTGGCTTCACACACCCAAAAAATGCACTCTGGGGTCAGGGTAGTGAAGTTGTTCCTAAAGGGAGGTGGTGACCAGTTCAGAAAAAATAAGGAGGACATTTTGCAAAAGCAAAGTCTCTAGGAATCCATCTTGGCTTTGATGTCAAAGGCATAGCAACAGAGTTTACCTCATACAGGATGTCACAGCCAGTTGATGACAACATCTGGAGGGTAGAGATCACTTGTATTTGCAAGCAAGACAGTGTGTGGCCACACCTACTCCTCTCCATAAGCAATCTTCAAAACACAACTCACAGGGTAAGAAAAAGGAGAGGTATGAAAAAAGGGAGAGTTCAGGAAAAGATGCCTAAAAACAGAAAGTGTTGTATATGTATATGTGGACTATTATTTAGCTATTAGGATGTAATTCTGACTTGCAATGATGTGGATGAAACCAGAGGATGTTACTACATCACGTGAAGTAAGTCAGGTACAGATAAGGCACGTTCTCACAGAAGCTAAAAAGTTTATCTCATAGAACAGAAGAGTCACCAGAGCCTGGGAAGGGTATACCCAATAAAGTGAAAATGGAGAAAGGATGATTAGGTACAAGAGTAGAGTTGGACTGGTAGAGTGACTTACATTGTACAGCACAGCAGGTTAACTATGGTTGATAAGGGGGACAAGGGGTGGTAGAAGGGAATTCTTTCATAAATGTGCTACATTTTATGTCAACTAGAAAATTTAGAATGTATTTTAAAAAGGGTGGGAACAGATTTGCATGTTGATGTGGGAGAGGCTGTACACATGCAGGGGGCCAAGGATATGTGGGAACTAAATCTCTTTCAATTTTATTGTTAACTAAAAACTTGTAAAAAAAGTCTATTAATTTTTAATTTGTTCTGGATCAATGTGAACTTAAGAGAATGAAGATACAATTTCCTAATAGTGTGAGCTCTAGGGGAAACTTTAATACACAAAATAAGTTAACAGCCCAAAGTTGAGATGAAAAGACTATATAGGGTTAGGACAAGGAAAACAAATGACAAAATAAATCATAAAATAAGTGAATTATAAATAGTAAAGAAGACACAGTTGAAAATCCTATTACTGCCAGAGACAATCACAAGGGACACAAGAGGACAAATATTAAAATAATTACAAAAAAGATTATCAAAGATGACTGAAATCTCAACATAAGGACCTCAACCTCGGTACCCAAAACCCACAAAAGCAATCCAACAATAAGATAACTGCTATCCCCCTAAGAGAGAGAGCCGAATCAGTCGAATCCATATAAGATGGCTTCTTCCTCTTAGCTAAAAAACAAATTCACAGGGACAGGAGGGAAGGAAGCGTTCAAATAATGAAGCAACATTACCAAACAGAGAGGAAAATACTGAGAGCTAACAAGGTATTTCTCATTGACATAACAGCAGCCAGCAGATTCTCAAATATTAAAAAATCATAAAATACCTTTAGATAAAAATTTGATGATAAAATTCAGTCAGCCAAGAAATGTAAAGAAGAAGCCCTAATAAAGACTGAGTAGTTGGTTCCCAGCACTCAGGGGGCTGAGGCAGGCAGATGGTGATATAAAGGGTGATCTGGCAATTTGTCTGGAAAAACAGTCAGCTAGATTCGTTTCCGATCCATTTATAATTTTTAATTACAGGCACTTTTTCCTGGTAAAAATTAAGTAATACAGATTTTTACCCTAATAACCTCTTCCTCTCACTCCTAGGAATAATTACTACTAGTCCACCCAGCCCCACTCCCTCAGTGGCTGAGGCACAACACAGTGTGTGAACATGGCACCATGGGTGGTCTGGAGAGGCCCTGGCAGTTAAGGGTGGGTACCCTCGGGACACTGCACTGGACCTGCTCTGCTTAGTACACAGATTTACAGAGAAACATGAATGAATTACAACAGAAACTGGTATCAGAAGTAACTGAAATTAATGAAGCACTTGCAGAAACCCAGGGCTTATATTAACCAATCTTTTTTCCCCCTTTTTTGACACAGGGTCTTTTTGCTCTGTAGGTAGTTCAGGCTTGTCTTGGACTCACTATGTAGCCCAAGCTGGCCTCAAACTCAGCAATACTCCTGTCTCAGCTTCCTCAGTGCTGGGATTATAGGTGTGCACCACCACTCCCAGTTTATATGGTGCTAAGGCATCAAATACAGGGAGGGCTTCCAGTGCTTTAATTGCTAAGGTATATCCCCAGCCCAACAAATCTTGTTATGAAGATGGATGACTGGTTGATAAAGATGTCACTGAGTAACCCTTAGAACTAGATCAGCTCATGAGTGAAGATGTATATGAGAAATATGTAAAATCTACTAAGGAGTGAAAATGGTAGTACCTTTGAGTTAACCACTACGAAATAACTTACTCCAGGACAGTTGTCTTAAATTAGTGATGAACAAAAGACTTAGAACAACAACTTTTGGTAATACTAATAGGAAAGAGACTACTCTCAACTCTGCTACGGGAAGGAAGTGTTTCTTAACTTCCTAATGACAGCAGATAAATACAATATGCATCTTTTTTCACACTCTAAGATTTTTAGACTAAACTGATATTTAGAATTCATGAAATTGTGGTAAGAACTAATTGTAAAGATTATGAAACTAAATGAAAACTGTTACAGAATACTCTAACCTGCTTACACTTCCCCCCAGGTTTTGGTCAAAATGATCTTCCCCTTGGAAATAACTAGGAGTGGAGCAGAGTGTCTGTCAGTGTGCAGTATCAGGTAAAGGACAGTACTATTTTTGTTTTACAATATGTTGCCTCTGCTGCTGCTGTTTTCATACAGTGAAACAATAGCTTTTCAGTACAATAAAAAACAAAATAACTTCATTAAAAACATCCACTACTGTAAGCTGAAACATCCTTTTGAGAGTTTTGCTATTTATTGAATACACACATATGTACCCACAGAAAATACAATTTGATGCAAAAATTGCTAGAAGAAGTATATATGAACTTATAATCTAAAATACTCTGGGAGTCTGTAAAATGAGTACAAAATCCAAAAGTAGTAAAAGACTGATGAATTATCATTTATAAAAGCAAATGAAAAATACATGTAACACAAATAGCCAATTTTTTTCTTTTATTTCCTTTTTGTAGTACTGGGGATTAAACTCCAGGGTTGATGCAAGCTAGTAAATTGCTCTAAAACTGAGCAATCACCCTTGTCCTTGGACAAGGTCTCCTTAAGCTGCCCAAGGTTGGCCTGAACTTGTGATCCTCCTGCCTCAGCAAGCTAAGCAGCTATGATAATAGGCATGCACCATCATGCCTAACAAGCCAATTTCTTCAACACTGCAAGAGTCAATACAAATTAGTGGTAAAGTGCTTGCAAAGGATATATGAGGGTCCTGGGTTTGTTTCCCAGTGCCACAAAAACAAAGCAAACAAAATATGTCAAATCTGGGGGGAGGTGTAAGCAAGTTAAGAGTATTCTGTAAAGCTATGAAAACGAAGTTTTCATTGAGTTACATAATTTTTACAACTAGTTTTTTACCACAATTTCATGAATTCTGGATATCAGCCTAGTCTAAAAAATCCTAGAGTGTGAAAAAAGATGCATAATGTGTTTATCTGCAAAAATATGTCAGCAGAACATGGACAGGGTAATACTTCATTTTCAAGGGTATAATAATTGAAAAAATATAATAAACACTTTGAGGGAAAAAAGGAAGGGAAATAAAAGAAAACAAATCAAGTATAATTCTTAATTTTTTATTTTTTCAGTGCTCAGGATCAAAGAAAGGACTTCAAGCATGCTAGGCAAGAATTCTACCATGGAACTACATCACCAGCCCAAGATAGTTCTTTAATTTATAAATTTTAAGAAAAAATTAAAAATTCTGAAAAGGTACCTATACTTAGGACTTCTCATCAGAAGAGAAGAATAAGCAACAAAACATCTCATTCAGTAAATAAAAATAAAATACCTAACTATTAAAGCTGGAGTATACAAATTACAGAAACACTTCCAAAATGTTTATTTCTCACTCCATTCAGTTATATACTACTTACCCAGCTTGGAAAATCAGACCAAGTTGGAACTCGCTGACAGAGGTCTCGGAGAATACGAATGATAATGACACAGGACTGTAGACCATTTGCTCTAGCCTTGAGGGCAACACAAAAACCAACTGAATTAATCTTAGAAATATCGAAAATATCCCTTGATGAAAAAAAAAGGTAAAATACCACTCTTCAATGGAAGCTCAGATTAAAAATAAAACAGTAACAGTTAAAGTTGAGTTCAATGAGCTGCCATTTAAAGCAGTATTTTATGCCAGGGTTAGTATTTAAAAGCTGGTATTTAGGTCAAAGTAAACAGATTATACAAGAATAATATTTCTTGATCTCCTGTGAACCTTGACCTATGTTCATTTAAAACAGTAAACTTAAAAAAAATCTGCCTACGTTAGGAATAAAAGAAAAAGTAAAGAGCTAAAAGTTTGTCTAGGGACTGAAAGGTCAAGGAAATCTGTTTGGTTTCCCTTCTGTGCCTTTGCATGACTGCAAAGTCACTAAACCAAACAGCTGCTTCCCCACCTTTCACTCCCTACACATTTTAACTTAGAGAAAGAGGGGGAAAAATCTTAAAACTTTACACAAAGCCTTTAAACATATATTCTATTATTTAAAGCAAGGTTAATCTGCAGCCTTATGGAATATAATATATATACACAAACATGTGATGTCCCTGAACAAGTCAACTTTAAATATTATAGGCACTAAAAATAAAAAATAAACCCAAACTACAAAACACCCCAAAACCTAAGTTTATTGTCAAATAGTAACTGCAATATGCAGATCTCCATACCCAGCTTTCTATGTCAACATATTTTCTGAGATTTAATTTAAAATAGTATTGCTTGGGCATTTTTTGAAATGTTTAAGCACAGTTAAACATGGTGTACTGAACTACTCTCTCATAAGGCTACAAGAAAAAAGTAAAATGATGTTCCGAACCTGGAACCACTTAGCGTGGCGTAGAGCAGCCAGAGCGTCAAGGCATTTTTGCCTGTCCAAGACGTCCGGTGGGTCTTTCACCATACCCGAGGTTACATCTAAAATGGATTGAATTGGCAAAATGCAGTGAGGAATGGGTGTTTGACCAGGTGAGCAAGACACTTCCTTAAAGTAGCATCAGTGTCACATGAGCCATTTGAGAATCTGTCAGAACTTTAATGTACCCAGAGAGTTATTTTCAATAAATTCCCTTAAACCAATAAGAAAAAAGAGAATTAAGACTTTAATTTAGTAATGAAGCAGTGAATATTTTGTGGAAATATGAACACTACCCACCAAATAAAACCTAAAGGAAAGATTACTGGACACAGCACTCTAGCACAAAGACGACAGGACAAGAGGGAACACAAAAATCCACTGTAATTAATGAGAATGTACAATAAACTACTGAGTTCAGCTTTCCAAGGGATCATACGCTGTTCTGGGGCTAATCTAACAAAGAACTGATGATAAAGGAGACTATGATAACTATAAAAAAAAAAGAAAAACCAAAACCAGATAAGATACTCCTAAGAGTTCAAGCAGGTCTTTTTTTTTTCTTCACAAGGGAATTTTAGTTATATAAAAAACCCTTTACAACTGAAAGTTTTCACAAAGAGTATTCCAAAGGATAATTATAGAGAAACACTGAGTAAAGCAGACAAAGGCAACAGGAACTAGCACAGTTAAACAGAATTCAGAAAAGAACAGATGCAGTGAGTGAAATGCTTAATAATAAATATTATGTAAGGTCTTTCAAAGTTGATTAAAACATAAATAAGCTACACAAATGAGATAATATGAAACTAAAGCAGGACAAGAAGTTTCCATTAGAAAAAATATTCACAAAACCAGTCAAAGGGCTAGCTATATAGTCATCTAAACAAAAACTGTAAAATGTGCACAAAATGACATATTTTCAAAACTATTAACAATTGAATACTTACTTCAATTTAACTTAAAGTTTTCAGTAACTTTATAGTATGTATAGGATAATCTGATTATAATAGGCCTTTGGCTAAAGGTAACCAAAATCTTGAGGCAATAATTCACTAAGTGTAACAGAGATCAAAGAAATATATAATAAAATAAGGAAGAGGTAAGATGATTTTAAGAGTATGGTTGCATAACTGGGCAAAGTACTTGAATGTACATATCATCCATCATTAGCATTCAAAGATTTTAAGATAAATCTGTCCTTATTTTGAGACGACATACAAAAAAAGGATTTCTTAAAACTGATAAGGTATTCCACTCCCTATTCTTCATTTTTACTCAGGTAAAACCAGACAAATAAGGTTTCTCTGAAGATCTACAAGAAGCCTGAGGATGGACACTATAAAAAGGGAATCTGGTGCTAAATTTCAAGAAACCATTAGGACAAAAATAGTGATTTCAAAACTTGTAAGACGAACTACAGAATATAGAAACAACTTGGACATAACAAAGAGACTAACTGGGACCAGGAAAAGGGACATATGAAAGAAAAGCTAATAAAGAAGTTAAAAAGAAAAGAAAATGCCCCTCTCCTCAAACCACTTCCACTTTCTAAAGCAAGCAGACCATTGTCCTTATTTTCATTGTCTGCTAAAGTTAGAACGCAAATAGGTAAGTGCACAATTTCATTATAAATGTTCCTAAATATCTAATTGTTAATTCATAATTTTAAAATTTTGTCTAATATATAAGAAAATTTTTCTTTTTGTACCTAAGCATTTAAAAGTTGGAAATTTTTATGATGTAAATTCAAAGACGCCAAGATACCTATGGCAAGTTAAACATAAATTAGAGGTATAAGTAAGAAATTTTTTGTTAAATTTAGAGTGTGGATTTTTGTATCCATTTGTGTATTTCAAGTAGATTAACCCCTTAGATACATTTTGCTAAAACTATACTTATTGCTTCACACCCAGTTAACAAAAAATTCATTTGTAATAAAATGTAAATTCTTATTCTACACAGATGTATTTAATAACTTTTAAGGGGTTAATCATCAATTAGAAGACATGCTGTGTCCACACTATTTTATGATTAAAAGTTAATGGGAATGTTAATTTAACATGGTTATGCAAAATATATAATCCACTCAACCACTTAAAAAACTAGTGTGAACACTGCTCATTTCTAGAAGAAACAAAGACAAAACAAACAGCCACACAAAGGACGATAAAGCCAGACTCTGCGTCCAAAATCCCTCCTTAACCAAATGGCAGATGTGACACTGAGCTTCTGAAAACCTTGGTCAAAAATCCTTCCGATGTCTTGGCAGCAACCCCTGACAGGAATCAATCCCCTCTGCTAGAAGGCTTTGGACCGGGTCTGATAGGGCTACAGGTGGAAAAAAACACACACAACACTTGATTTGCTGTACAGAAAGATTCTGCAGCAAGAGTTAGAGCATTTTGAACATTTCAAGCTTAAGTCAATTAAGCATTTACTGAACATTAACTGTCAAACACCATAAAACAGATCTATCCGCCATGTGTTTAACAGTTATTTGAGCAATTTAATCATTTCCTTTATTCAATATTTTTTGGGGGTAATAAACAGGACCATTACACATTACACAGGCTACCACAGTACGTGCAAGTAGGAAGTCTTATGATTCATAATGGATCTTCCGGCAAAGCCTTCCTTACCCCCGGTACTAACTCCCCAAAGCAAGCTATAGGCTTTAAGTGATTTTAAGACACAGAGCACTGGGAGCTGCAGTGAAAGAGAATACATACCGTTGTTCTGCAGCAAGAAAGAAGTAATCTTCATAATGAAGCTAAAGACATGGTTTACTGCAGTTATCTGCAGCAAGGAACACTTATCAATGTTTCTACACTTTTGCACACCCAACTTTTCCAGCTCAGTGTCTTGTAGCAAAATCTTTAAATTTTGGGCTGACCATTTCCCTTATGACACATTTATAAAATTCAGAACAGTATTTCTAACTCAGTCTGGGTCAGACAAAAATATAATTTTGTTTCCTTTAGAAGAGATAGGTTATCAAAGAATTTACTACAAATATAACTATTAACTTTAGACCTGTAATATAATAGACGACTATACTACATTAAGCCTAAATATAATCAGATAAAATGTACTCTAAAATAAAGGTAAGTGGTTATATAATTTCATGCTAAATATAGCCCATTTATAATACAAATTAGAAGATCTTAAGTAAAGGATCATATGCTACACATGACCTGATAAAATTGACTCAGGAACTGATTTCTCTAGTACAGCTCATGGCAAGACCAAGTAGAAATCCATGTTCATGTTAAAGATCCTTTTCCCAAACTCTAATTACCAAGATGCAAAGCTTAAGATACAGCATACAAATTCTAACATGGTATATATAAAAAGTATGTAAGATTAGACATGTCTCCCTGAGGGCATCTTGGGTAAAATAGTCTATTTCTGGGTGATAGAAAGCCCAGTGCCTTAAAAAAATACTGCTTTGCTGTAAGAAAACAACTTTAAGGGGACCCCTAACTTTTTCTCTTTAACCTGTATCACAAAGGCGTATTAGTACAGACTACTACTATATAGGCAACAAGATATATAAAAGCAACGTGAGAGGAAACAAAGTAAATTTTATCTGACCCATAAAACAACAGAACCAACATACTGCAGACACTGATCATGCTTTTTGGCTTAAGAGCTTTGGAAGCTTTGAAAATATTATAGAATAGTCCCTAAAGCAACATTGCTGGCACCAGCAGGATTCATATTCTACAATTGTAAATTCAGTTTTGAAACCCTGAGCTGTCTACAACTCACTAACTTCATCTAAATGTTTATTTTCAACATCTCTAGTATGATATTCAGGCCAATGCCCAATCTACTGTGTGCATTAGGATGCTCTGTATTACAAATGCTCCAAAACAAAGAGCAACCTCAGAAAACTGGAAATATTTACCTCAAAACAAGCCAAATTCGTCATTACACATATGACAATACCTCTTGAAATATTTAAGTGCTATGAATATTTAGCCAATTTTGTTTGTGAAACGCTCTTGTCTTTTTTTTTTTTAAACAAAGTAAGAATAAGAAACTTGTTAATAGACATTAAAACTGTGGCCCTTGGTTACAAAGTAAACATTTAAAACTTTTTTTTTATGTGTCAACTAAGCCAGTAAAAATAATTTTGAAGTGTCTTTTTTTCCCAGAAATCTGAGGTTAGCAGGAAAAAAACCCCCAAACCAATCATATTTCAAGTGTTTTATTAAAAAAAATACATTACTAAGAAGAGCATTTACCTTATGGAAAATGATCTTAAGCAAAACTGGTTGCTAAATAAGTCAAATCTATCAAATTCGTATGTAATGCCAGCATGTTGCCTTCTAGGGCTTAATGCCATCTTAAAGAGTAGGTACATGGGGAAAAAAAAAAAAAAAAGCTAATAGAAAATAGAATGTTTAATGGCTTTCCAACCTCCTTCCCTCATGTTCTCTTCTCGAATAATTGGAGATGTTAGGGTGATAGTGACTTGCATTTTGGGTTCCACACATGAATTCAAAATTATTGCCGCTTCAGATACAGCACATTTTATGTCATACTTCTCAGGACTTATAACCTATGTAAAGATTATAAGAAATTAATTAGATTCGTTGTATTAATAGACAAAAGCAACTTTATTACGGTTCTTTCAGTTTTTCACTACTAGATCACACACTGGTTCATCAAGAAGGCTTATCATACATACCAATATCATTAGTCTCTTGCTCCTCATTTCTTAATTCTTTGTAGGCTAATAACTATTATTTGTATTATGAGTTATTTGTACATATGCATATCCCTCTTAGATGATGAACTCTTGGATAAAAGAAACCCTGCCATTACTTATCTCTTATATTTATAGAATCTAAAACAAATACCCAAATCTAACACGAACTGCAATTCAGACACTCATTGTACATTCTCTGTGAATTCAACAGATCTACCCATTATCAGTGCTCTGAAATTTCTAGTTAACTACCAGAAAAAAAAAAAAAAATCACTGGGGCTTGACCCAGAAGGGGTGGATTAGTGGGACATGACTACAATTTGGCAGATACATACATATAAGCCAGTTCTATGTCTAAAAGTTCTATACAGAAATTACATGAAAAGTTTACTGTGCAGGATCTAGGCTCACATCTTAGGTCCACTGTACTAGTGATGTGAAGATGGGCAAATTAACCCTGTGTCTATTTCTGTAAAATGAGGCAATAATTGTGCTCAACATTTTTGAGTTGTTGGAGAATTATTTAACTATATAAAGCACTTAACTATGATGACAAGAATTTTATTTATCTATTTATGTAATAAGAGCAGATACATTCAGGAGAAAAAATCTTTCAGCTGAACTTAAATTTAGTACTTCCTGTTTTGTAGTTTTACTAAGCAGCATACATAGGATTAAGATATTTCTTGCAAATTCCATCATTTTTCTAAGGTCTCCACATTTTTTCTCCTCTTATCACTGACCTCGCAGTATTAACAGAGAGGGAAAAAAGCAGAGAAACAATGCTGATTCTGTGAGTTCCTAATTAAAAGATTCATCCACAGTAAGAAATTTCATCTCTGGAAAAATAGTAAAATAAACCAAAAAAACAGTAAGTGAGAAAGGTGTCCATAGGGTACTGAAGCTGTTCTTTTTGCATCTGTTTGTTGCTCTGCTATGGTCAGGCATTAGTCTGAAGGCAGAATCCACGTGATCTGAAATCTTAATTACTGAATTTGGAATGCTTAATTAAAGGGTCTTGACTTAAGATTTATACTTGAAATTAACCAAGAAAGCATTATTTTTGGTCCTTATTAGTTCAGTTTTTAGAACTTGAGAGACTGTTCTATTAAGTGTGCATTGTCACGATTTGCTAGATATAAACAAGAAGTACTTCCTATCATTATAAGTATTAGAAAATAAACTACAATACTCTTTCTTAGAATTAGTTTCAGTTATCTGTGGTCAGCATGAACTGAAAATATGAAATGGAAAATTCTAGAAATAAATATTAAGTCTTGTGCCATCTTACCCCATCTGGCCTGTTATGTGAATCACTCCTTCGCTTAGCATATTCATGCTATATATTCTACTTGCCCACTAGCCACTAAACAGCAATTTTGGTTATCAGACTGACTTAATGTTATAGTGGTGCTTATGTTCAAATAATCCTTATTTTATTCAATAATTGTTTCAAAGGGCAAGAGTAGTGATACTGATAATTCAAATATGCCAATGAGAAGCTATAAAGTGCTTAAATAAAAAGATGTAAGTTTGCAATATAAAAAACAGGGAGAGGGAGTTGGGTGTGATGGCACATTCACTTAATTCTGTAATCCTAGCACTCAGGAAGCTGAGGAAGAATCAAAGAGTTCAGGGCCACCCGGGAACACACAGTGAATTTATGGCCAGAAGTAACACTGTGTCTGAAAACAAAACAAAACAAAAAAACATGAAATAAAAAAAAAATTGTTGAGGTGGTTAAGAGCTATGGAAAGTTTCTGTTGTCTCTTAAGGTGCCTGTCTGCAAGAAAACCAACACACATACATGCATGCATGCACGCACGCACGCGCACGCACGCACACACACACCTACACCCTCCCGGCCCCCAACCAAATAGACACACACACACACACACCCCAAACCACCCAACCAAATACACACACATACACACACACTCCAAATCACCCAACCAAATACCACCCCCCCCCCCGATATGATTTAATACTATCTGTGGTTTCAAGTCTTGGAATGTATCCCTGAGAATAAAAGAGACTATAAAAAAACTTGAGACATTAGAATCAGGAAGACTTTCTATTTCAGTTACATTTTATTAAAAACATGCATTCAACTAAATAAGCATAAAGCTCATGAATTAAAAAAATTAAGCTTACTATACATAGACTTTGTTTTTAAAATATAAAAATAAATTGCTATCTGCTCTGATCAACTGCCTTATGACTCAAATCTTGGAATAATAACAGGAAAAGGACTGCATATGCTACAATTGCATATGTTATAATTTTACATTTTAAATTAGCAAGATGGCTTCATGTCCAATATAAGAAATGTAAAATTTAAAAAGACAAAGCAAAATATAGTTTCATCATTTTGCACAATTCAGCAAAAAAGTCAACATAGAAAGTCAGGCCAAAATTTCAAAAGCTGGCTGAGGTTTAAATTTAAGCACAGTTAGTCCTGCCAAAAACTTTTGAACCAGATAAGAAATAAATTTAACATTTCAATAATACTTACAGCAAGCTGTTTGGGTAGGTTTTCTGCAATACGGTTTAATAATGTCTTAGAAGGTTTTTCTGAGCACAGCAAAACAAGGTTGACATTTCTATCTCCTCGGAGGAGTAATCCTTTTGCCAACACTCCCACTCGCAAAACTCCTTTCAAAGCTCTGTAGCAAAATCAACTTGAATTATAATATGGCATTTCTCTTCTCAACCAGAACCACAATATTCTCTAAATACACAATAGTAAATGAAATGACCTTTATAGGACTTGGGCAATTTAGCAAGACTTTGTCTTAAAGTATTAACAATAAAAGGGGCTGGGTCTATGCGTGTGCCATGTGCTCAATCTCCAGTTCTGGGAGGTCAGGGGATGGGGGATCTAAATGGCAAAAGGAAAATATGTGAACTTATAAAAAAGGGAGTAAAATCAGAAAGTCTGAAACTCCTGCTCGCCAGTGGAACTGTGTACTTTTTACTTTAGCAAAATGTAGCTGAATACAGTATCTAATACATATTTAGTTAAGACAGGTACACACCCCATCACAAAAAGTGATTAATTTTTATAATCTAAATTTCAAATGTAAAAAATTCATTTAAGGAAATCAAAACGTAAACATGGTAACTTCGAAGACATACCTGTCCTTGCCTCCCTCTTTCTTATCATCTCCCTCTTTGCTCTTGCTCTTCTCATGTTCAGACAAACTGTCTGAAACAAGCTTTAAAGCCCGTTCAGTAATGGAAACAATTTTCTGAACTGCTTGTAACTCTTCTTCAGTTGGATAAATGGTTGCATGTTTTGTCATTACGTAACGATCATCAGATGAATCAGGACGACGTAAGGGCTAGAGAGAAAGTTACTTTATTTAAAAAATGTTTTTTGAACAAACAACTATTTTTCAACTACATAGATATTTGTCCTGTTTTCCCAAGTCAATTAAATGCAAACATAAACATTAAAAGCAAAATGTCCATTTAAAACTATTTTGTCTTTTTTTTCCGTTTTAGTAAAATGGAAACACAAACTATGAAAAGTTTTACCATCAAGGCTATACCCAAGGCTGGTAGCGCAGCACTATAATCCTAGCACTCTGGAGGCTGAGGCAGGAGGATTCTAACTTCAAGCCTAGCCTGGGCAATGCAGCAACTGGGCAAGATCTTATCTCAAAATCAACGCTCAACAATGGGCTGGAGATGTAGCTTAGTGTTAAGGCGCTGGGCTCGATTTCTAGGATCACACACGAGTCTACCATTTGTTTTGGGGGGTCAGGGGGTGGGGAATGTCAACAAGGTCTCACTTGGTAGTTCAGGTTGGTCCTGAACTCACTATGTAGCCCTAGCTTGTCTTGAACACAAGGCAATTCTGTGTTAGCATTCCAAGTGCTGGGTCTATAGACTAATGAAACCATACCCAGCTTAGGTGGTGCTGGGGAATCTAACACAAGGCCTTGTGCTGGATAGGTAACTGCTGAGCCACAACCCTAGCCCTAGTGTATTTCTTTTGTTTGTATCTATGTATAAAACTTGGTCTCAGTAAAAGAAAATTCACACACACACACACACACACACACACACGAATGCGCATGCACACACAGAAGCAAAGGCTACGACATGCTGTTTTGTTTCCCTGAGTACTAAGCAAAGAGTCTAACACTAAACTATACCCTAAATCTGAAAATGCTCTTTATAAACCTTAAAAACCAGTGACTACCCAGTAATCCCAGGATGCTGGTAAGTTGAGGCAGGAGGATAGTTAAGTTCAAGCCCAGCCTGATTAAATTTAATAACACCCTGCCTCAAAATAATAAAAAGAGCAGCAGCTCAGTATAAAGGTGTTAGATTAAACACCAAGGCTCTAACAAAACAAAATTAACAGTACAGGATTTGAAGATTCTTCTAAACCACTAGTAATGGTAAGGTAAGAATAAATATGAGTATCTCAATCATATGCTTAATTGTTTTATCTGTCAGTTAAAAAAAGATACAGAAATATAAAGACAATGTAGGTGCCTTACAAATTAGCTACTCCTTCCAATCAAGAACAACAAAAGCAGAATAACCAATAAAACCAGCTGCAGCTATGTTTCTGGAATTTAGAAAATATCAAAAATAAGGAAGTAATGAAAGCTGGGCCTTGTGATGAAGTCCAATAATTCCAGGACTCTGGGAGGCTGAGATAGGAGGATCTCAAGTTGGAGGCCAGTCTGGGCAACTTAGCAAGACCTCTTCTTAGTATCAAAAATAAAAATGGACTGAGGATATAGCTCAGTGTCAAGGCCCTAGGCTTGATCCAGAGGTTGAAGGGGAAAAAGTCACTAACACTATATAAAGACCTAGCACATAAGGCGCTGGGATCTACAATAAAGAGGAAAAAATTACATCAGATGAGATGAGAGGAGACTGTTAAATCTAAAAGCTACTCTTCCAATCCATCTACCTATTTATCTATTTTTTGAGATAGGGTCTTGTTCTTTAGCTCAGACTGGTCTGAACTCACTATGTATGTAGTTTAGGCTGGCCTTGGATTCATGGAAATCCTCCTGCCTAGTCACCGGAGAGACAGGATCACAGGTTTGTGCCACCACACCTGGTTTATGCGATGCTGGGGAACTGAATGCTTGGCAAGCACTTTAACACCTGTGCCACTCCTCCAGACCTCTGAACTATATTTTAATACCAAAACAGGCTTGAAGTTTCAACCCTCATATTAAAAAAAAAATGAAACTCACTGCAGGACCCTGTGGTTGAGGAGGCATGCCTGGTCGAACTCCCAGAAGACCTAATGGACCCGGAGGACCATGAGGATAGCCTCCGTCTGGCATTCGGCGGCGATCATCCCAATGATGCTGTTCTTCCTCCATTCTTCTCCAGTACATGTCCTCTTCGTAACGTCTGAAACACAAGGAATATCACAGGCTTTACGGAAAAATACAACCCCAAAATTTTATCAATAATGACATAAGGCAATTTTTCTTTAAAACCCCACCACCAGCCTATTTAACACGATGTCTCTTACTTGCTTTCTCTGAGAAGCAAGTCAAAGAGATGGAAAAGAAACGGAAGAGTAAGAGGAAAAACTTCACATCATAAGGACAAGTAGAAACAATAGACTTTGGGAACTCCAGAGTTCCCTCCAACTTCTCTACTTTCAAGGAAGGGATTAGAAGCCTTCAATGTATACACAGGATATCTGGCATTTTCTTCATTCCATAAGGAAATGAACTCTTTCCTATATTTTTCAATGGAAGTTCTTGGAATACCTCTAACTTTCTCTTTTACAACACTGGCGAACGAGGTAGTTCTTCACTCTGAGAAAAAAATCAACAGTGCTCAACAGTGATAAGTGGCAATTCACATTCAAAAAGATAGTCCTGTTATAGGGAATATATGAAGAGTGATGAGGTCACTATGCGAAGTGGAAAGCAAATGTCCTGGGGCTAGAGACAACTACTAGAAGTCAATTCCCAATAACTATTGCCAGAAAGTACAGGCTGTATTGCCAACATCAGGATTTTAATGAAAAATTCATGATCACTGATTCAGACAAAAATTACCATGTATACCAAATAAAACATCCATTAGCTGAACTTGGAATGTGAGCATCTAGTGTGCAGCCTCTTTATCAGTCAACTTTTGTAGTATTAGGGAACTGAACCCTGAGCTTTTATAATAAGCTACATTTCTACACCTTTTCAAAATACTTCATTTTGGAAACAGCACCACAAAGCTGTTCGGGCTAGGCTGGAACTTTTGATTCTCTTGCCCCTGCTTTCCAGAGTGCCAGGATTATACCGCACATGGCTCTGGTTACCATTTTCAGAATCTCACTTTATCCCTATCCCCTTCCCTCTGCATTCTACCCTCACTTTTTTACTATTTAAAATCTTTTTTAAAAAAACAGTGACAGAGGGGAGCTGGAGGAATGGCTCAGTGGTTTAAGCATTTGGCTAGCAAGTGCTAAGTCAAAGGCTAAGTACCCAGGCTCAATTCCCTAGTACCACAAAAGCCGGGTGTGGTGGTACAGGCCTGTAATCCCAGCACTTGGGAGGCTGAGACAGGAGGGTTGCAGTGAATCTAAGGCCAGCCTGGGCTACACAGTGAGTTCAGGACCAATCGGCGCTACAGAGACTCTGTCTCAAAAACAAAACAAAAAAACAAAAGAGTTACAGAAGTCAAATCAACTCCATATGTAAGTGCTGTTGCTCAGTAACTTCAGAGTACCTAACGTTCTTAAGATCTTATATTTTTTATGTTATCAGGAAGTCCTTGGGCAGAGTCTGAAGACTGAATTTTAAGTAGTAAAGTGTCTTCCAAGATCTGAACAAACTTTTTTTTTTTTGGTGCTGGGATTAGCACGTGCATGCTAAGAAAGGCTAAAGTTAAGTTACACCTTCAGCATGTGCCCTTCCTCACTTCAAACTAAGATCTCAAGAGCTCTCAAGGAAACAGTTACATGTCAAGGAAGTTTTGCGAGCAATAAGAGCTTTACTAACACATCTGTTTTAAGAAATGAGTTTGTTTCAACTACCACTGTAAAAAAACTTTCTCTAGGTTGGGAATAAGCATGCTATTTAGGCCATCTAACAGAAGACTGAGAAACAGTTCTTTGAATATTACTGGGGGAAAAAAGTACAAATGGCTTTAATGTTTAGGTTAAACGAACTGAGTTTTGATCCACTTTTAAATACCCCATTATGCTAAAGGTATTTAAGTTGAATGATAGCAGGTTTTAGTCCAGGCTAGTCCTGAAATCATTATGGAGGCCAGGCTGGCCCTGAACACATGGCAGTCCTCCTTCCTCAGCCTCCCGAATGCAGGGATTATAGGTATATGACACATGTGGGTTATGTGATATGCAGGAACGGAACCCAGAGGTTGCACTTGCTAGACAAGCGCTTTAACTCTGAACTATGGCCCAGGTTCCAACAGCAAGCCTTTTATTAACCACTGTTTACTAATCTATGTTTAGTATTTAATATATTTACTGGCACTGAGGAGCTTAATACCTGATACAAATGTAAAAAGAAATTATGTAATCTAGATATAAAATTTGCAGGAGTAAGAAAATCTCTTCCCGTTTTTATTGGTGTGTGTGTGTGTTTGTATGCAATATACCATGATTACACTGACTGGGTATTTCATTACAACGTCTCCCCCTCCATCCATTTGGCCCTCCTGAACCCTCCTTCTGCCCTGACTCCCAATATCCTACTCAGCTGATTCTATAAATTGCCTGTATCTTGCATTTCCATGCTAGAAAAACCATGTGATATTTAGCCACTAGAGAAACTACTGATATTTAACCTGAGTTTAACTGATTTTGTCTGATTTCACCAAGCATACTGGTCTCAAGTTGAATCACTTCAAATCTGCCTATGGAAAAGTAGTATTCTATTGTGTACATCAACCCATATACCACATTTTTTGCATCCATTGGTCTGTTGAGATATTTTGGTATCTTCCACTATTTCAGTATAGTCAGTTGTGCTGCTATAAACAGGGATGTATGTGTACCTCTTGTTATATGTTTTTGGAAAACTACCCAGAATAAGTATCACTGGATTGAATGGAGTATTTATTTTCAGCCTTCTGAGGACTCTCCATACTGCTTTCCATAGCCATTGTACCAGTTTACATTCTCACCAGCAATGTAAACGGGGTTCAGTTTCACCAACAACCTAGCAAGCATCTACAAATGTTTGAGCTTTTGGTATACACCATTCTTACTGAGGTAAGATGGTATCTTAGTGATGTTTTGATTTCCATTTCTCTAATGGCTAAGGATGTTGAATATATTTTCATGTTATTTGCTGGCCGCTTATAATCCAACTGTAATTCTTCAACTCTGTTTTAATTATTAAATAAACATTAACCATCTTAATCAGTTGACCATTCTTTAAACTGGATCTTTGATCTTCAGTGTTTTCTTTTTCCAGTTCCTTGTATATTTTAGTTATTAGCCTCCTGCCCAAAGTGAAGGTGGCAAAACTTTTATCCAAATCTAAATCTTCTGGTTCTCTCTTCATTGTTGAGTTCCCACTGATGTTCAGACACTTTCAAATTTGATATGATCCCATATGTTGATTCTGGGTACTATTTCTTTTACATCAGGTGACCTTTAAGTCTTTGCCCATACCTATAACTTCAAGAGTTTTACCTATTTTGTCCTCCAGAATGTTCAGTGTTTCAGTTTTGCTATCTAGGCCTCTGATCTACTTTGATTCTGATACCTAGTGATAAGTGTGTGTCTAGATCCATTCTTCTGCATATGGATATTCAATTCTCCAAGCAAATTTTATTGGAGAGACTAACCTTTTTTGTTTTTGGTCCCTCTATCAATTATCAGGTTGACATCTGAAATTCTCTCTGCATCCTCAATTCTGTCCCATTGGGTAACCTGTTTTTTATGCCAGTACCGTATGATTTTTATCACCGTTACTTTTAATATAACTTGATGCCTACAATTGTAATGCCACCTACCTGCTTTTGTTCTGTCAGTTAGGATTGATCTGAATATTCTGGGATTCTTTTGGTTTTGCAAGTTCTATGAAAAAAGCTCTTGATATTTTGATATAAACTGTGTTGAGTCTGTGCATCAGTGCTGGCAGTATAGCATTTTTGACAATTAAGTCTGCCACCCAGGAACAGGTGATTTCTCTCCATTTTCTACAATTTTTTTCTGGCATGATACAGTTTTCTTTGTAGGTGTTCTCACTTCCTTAGTTAGGTTTACTCCTGGGTATTTAATTTTTTGAGGAGTTACTGAGAATAAGATTATTCTACTCAGTTCTTTCTTGGTGAGATCACTGTCAGTGCAGAGGAATGCTCTCAATATTTTTGTATTAATTTTATATCCTGCAATTTGGCTAAATTTGTTAATCAGTTTTAAGAGTTTTGTGGTGAAGTTTTTGGAATCTTCTACATAGAGATTCATGTCATGCGCAATGAGGACAGTTTGGCTTCTTCTTTCCAATACTCATTCCCTTATTTTGTTTTCTTGCCTGACTGCTCTGGCTAGGATTTAGACAAATATGTTAAACATGAGTGGTGGAAAGTGCAGAGCCTTGTCAGACATGTTCCTGATTTAAGGAGAAATGCTTTCAATTTCTCTCCATTTATTATATCTGCAAAATGTCTGGTATATACGGCATCTATCAGTTTGAGGTAAGGTACTTCTACATCTATTTTCCTCAGGGTTTTTTTTTTTTTTTTTTTTTTATCATGAACAGATGTTGGATTTTGTCAAAGGCCATTTCTCAGTTTTTGAGGATATGTGATTTTTTTGGGCTTGTCTTTAAAAATGTGGTGTATTATTTTAATTGACTGACATATGGTGAAACATCTAAAGGCAGAAATCTCAAAAAAGAGAATACTTTTTATTTTACGCGTACTACATATAACAAAAACTAAAGGTAGCACATAAGAAAAGCTCAAGTACAATGTAAGAAATGTACAAATCTATTCATAGGTAAGAAATTTGTTTTTTATGTTTTTATTCTGACTTTACAGGAGCTATGCAGAACAGAAATAAACACTTTATTGCCTTCTAAGTCAAACATTAAGGATATGTAAGCTTTCACACAACTCTTTATATTTTCATTATTAAATATACATTAACATATTTTAAAAAGAATTAAAACGTGAACATCTTTTGTAGATTAGCATTTAAATTTTTAAAATTTTTGTTTCAGTAAATCTGGTTATATATAACCCACACAAACAAAAGTTTTTTGGAGTCCTTAATAATATCTGATCATTCTGGCTTTTTTTTGGGGGGGGGGGGCAGTAAAAGGGATCCAACGCAAGGATCATTATAAAGAAATTTCACATTTGTGTAAAACAATATTATGGCTATTGTAACCTATGCACTATGGAAGGTTAAATCAGGAGCTTGAGCCAGGCCTGAGCCCACCTTGGGCAACTCAGTAAGTAAGGGCCTATTTCAAAACAAAAAGCTCAGCATAAAAGCCCCAGGTTAAGTTCCTGGTACCATGCCACAAAGAATACTTCCTGCCATAAAAATAATCCTTTATTTTAAAAATCTGAAGATCAACAATTGAAAAAAGTGGGATACAGGATATGTGCACAATATGCTTCTGTTCCTAAATTTTAAATTGTATTTTAAAACTTGCACAAAGTCATAGCACCAGTACTCACAACAGCAACAACATAGAAATGAGTTGAAAATCCATTAACAGACGATAGATAAAATGTGACAGAACCACAGAACGCAGTACTACACTCAGCTATAAAGGGTACAAATACTGATGCATGACATATGCATGAAACTTGAAAATACAATGTAAAATGAAAGAAATGAGATAAAAAGATATTTCTGTTTTATTTTATATGAAATGTTTAGATTAAATTTACATGAAATATTAAATGTACAGATTAACTGATACGAAATGTCCATAACAGGTCGCCTGGGACTAGAGCAGTAAGGCAGATTATCCGGAAATGACTGAAAATAGATTGCTGGTTGCTTTTATGGGTGATAAAAATGTTCTAAAATTTACTGTGATGACTGTTGTGCAACTTTGAATATACTAAAAACCACTCACTGTACAGGTTAAAGATGAGCTCTATCACAATAAAGCAACATTTAGATATAAATAAAACTTAATCTATATAAATACATGAATATGAATCTAAGTTTTCTCAATTCTTCCCTTAAGTCTCTAAAGTTTCTGAAATAGAAAAAAAAAAAATTCAAGAACTACATTATCTGAGTCCTGAGGCACAGGCCTGCTATCCCAGCACTATGGAAGGCTGAGGTAGGAGGATCCCAAGCTCCAGCCCTGCCTGGGCAACACATCAACTTAGTGAGACCTGTCTCAAATAAACAATAAAAAGAGGCTGGAGATGCAGCTCACAGTGAAGGTACTGTGTTCAATCTCTAGTACCACAAAAACAAGTAACACACAACAAAAATACACCTTAAAAACTTACAAAATCCACGTCTAGACATTTTTCCTAACCCTAGAATCTTACTGAACACAGAAAGTGCATTACATAAACAGGGAGAATGCTCTGAATGGCATTACTACCCAAAACAGCTAAGTTGCTTAGAAAGGTGTAATGGCATACTACCTACCATGCTATTCCTCCCCCCAACTATTTTTATTAATATACAAATGTAATACATAGTATTTACAATGAATTTGGGTGTTTCGTACATCTATGTATCACATCGACTTCACAATCCCTTCCCATCTTCTACCCTCCCACCCCCTCCCTGTCCCTTCCCCCGGCTCCGGCTATCACTTCATATGGTTCCAAAGAATGTCTGTGTTCTGGGTTTTCCAAGTCCGA
>PVKB01005506.1:0-94362 GCA_004027205.1 Ctenodactylus gundi | reverse complement strand
TAGGATCCTTTATTTTGATGGGCTTAATTTTCTTTAGCTCCCTGTGTATTCTAGTTATGAGTTTCTTATCTGAGGTGTTGGTGGTGAATATTTTTTCCCAGTCTGTTGGTTCTTTATTTACAATGTTGACAGTTTCCTTTGCTGTGCAGAAACTTTTTAATTTGACAAGATCCCATTTGTTGATAGTGGGGGTAATTTCATTTTTACTCTCCTGGCCCACAAGACAAATCATACACCCAAGAAGCTCTGCCCCGGGCCTTTCCTAATCTCAAAAAATTGACATAATCCCCCAGATCAAGGCCCAAACATTTGTCCCTTCCAGCCAGGCCCCGCCTCCCAACAGCAAGCAGTTTTATAGATATCCCACTACATCTAAATACGTGAGGCTTTGGGGCAACATTTCAGATCCAAACCATAACAAATGTGTAGGACAGTACATACTGAGGTAAATAAGTTTTTTATTTTTTATGCTTGGGTGAGGGCAGATTTTCTTTTGAGAGTTTTTATATATGGAGATTTTTACCTGTCAATTCAAGAGTTGGATTTTGTTTACTAGATTTTGTTTTGACTGTGAGGACCAAAAATAGGAAATTCTCCCATGGAAATTAATTATTTATCTTCCTACTTGGCTATGAATCTTTCCTTTGTGCTTTTCACCAGAGATAATTTCTCTATTGTAATTCTCCTAGCTGTGTTCTATTTACTTTTGCTTGTTATTGTGCTGGCATGGCTGGGTGTGAGAGTCATTTCTGATGTTCTGATGAAGCCTCTTTTTTGCGAAAATTGTTCTCTTTATTAGTATATAGTTGCAATACATAATAACAACATTCATCTTGAGGAGTTGATACATATACATATTGCATCTTGATTATTTCCCTTCCACCCCCCTCCACCCTCCATATTCCCTTTTCCCTTTCCATGAAATCTGTCTTTTTTTTCTTCCATTGCTCTTTTATTTTGCTTTTGTACTTTTATATAGTTTGGTTTTCCTTGTATTAGAGAAATCACGCAATATATAACCTTCTGTGTCTCATTCATTTCACTCAGCAAGATCATCTCAAGGTGCATCCATTTTTCTATAAATGACTCAGATTTATCTTTCTTTATGACAGAGTAGTAATTCATTCCCTATACACACCACATCTGCTTTATCCATTCATCTCTTGATGGACATATTGACTGCTTCCAGGATTTAGTCATTGTGAGTAAGCATGACTGCTGTAAACATGAGTATGCATATATCACGTATGTATGACTTTACTGTTTTAGGAAGATACCCAAAAGAAGTACAGCTGGGTCAAATGGGATATCTATTTTCAGTTTTTTGAGGAATCTCCATACTGCTTTCCATAAGATTGTACTGGTCCCACCAACAATGTAGAAAGGTTCATTTCTCTCCACAACTTTGCCAGTATTTGCTGGTTTGTTTTTTCTCTCAGTTCTTGATACCAGTCATTCTTCTGGGAGTAAAATGGAACAATAGTGTTGTTTTCATTTGTATTTCTCTTATGGCTAAAGATGCTGAACATTTTAGCATGTATTTATTGACCATTTGTATTTCTGAAAACTATTTGTTTCAACCGTGTATTTTTTGGTTCAGTCTATTTTGAGGAGTCTAATTCTTTTCAGTTCTTTTATATTTTTGATAATAGTCCTCCTTCTGAGGAGTAGCTGGGAGACGTTTTTCCACATCCCGTTAGTCATTTCTCCATTCAGATGCTGATGATTATTTCCTTTGCTATGCCAAAGTGTAATTTGATATAATTCCATTTGTTGATTGTGTTATAGGTGTTTTGTTGAGAAAGTCCTTGCCTATGCCTATGTCTTTGAAGAGTTTTGCTTTTTATTTACCATCAGGTTCAGTGTTTCCATTTTGATATCTAGGTCATTGATCCATTTGATTTGATCTTGGTGCAGAATAAAAGATGTAGGTCTAGTTTCATTTTTTTGCATGTAGATAACCATTTTTCCCAGCACTATTTATTAAAGAGGCTATCTTTTTTTCAGTGTATGGTTTTAACCCCTTTGTCGAAGGTCAGATGGCTGAGAATACTTGAGTTGTCTCTGCCTCCTCAATTCTGTTCCTTTGGGCCACCTGTTTTTGTGTAAATACCATATGGGTTTTTTTTTTTTTTTGAGGCATTGTCTACTTTTGAGGCTGGTCTTGAACTCAAGACAATCTTACTGCCTCAGCTTAAGAAGTGCTGGGATTATAGGCATGCATTATCACACCCAGTTTATTCAGTGCTGGAGAGTCAAACCCAAGGCCTTGTGCTTGCTAGGCAAGTGCTCTAACTGCTGAGCTGTGCCCTCAGTCACATTGCTTTGTAATATATCTTGATGGCCAGTATTGTGATGCCTCTAGCTTTTGTTTTTCTTAGCATTGTTTTGGCTATTCTGAGTCTCTTTTCATTCCATATGATATTAGAATTTTTCTAGTTCTGTGAAAAATGCTGTTGGTACTTTGATTGGGATTACATTGAATCTCTATGTCAGTTTTGGTAGTGTAATCATTTTGACAGTATTGGTTCTGCCTATCCAGGAACAGGGGATGTTCTATTTTCTAATGCCCTCTTGAATTTACTTTTTCAGAGTACCATAGTTTTTATTATTGAGATCCTTCACTTCCTTAGGTTGATTCCTAGGCATCACAATACAATAGCTACTGCATTTTGGATTGTTTTTCTGTTCTCTTTATCTGTGTTGATTTTCTTTTTTTGTGTGTGTGTGTGTGTGTGTGTGTGTGTGTGTGTGTGTGTGTGTGTGACATAATCTCTCTTGCTCTCTAGTCCTGTATGGTCTTATACTTACTATAAAGTTGAAGCTGGAGTTGAATGCATGGCAGTCCTCCTGCCTCAACCTTCCAAGTGCTGCAGTTACAGGTATGTACCACCACCACTGGCTAATTTTGATGTGGTGTTGAGAAATAGAACCCAGAGCCTTGCACATGGTAGGCAAGTGCTGTAACCATTGAGTTATGCCCCCAGCATACTCTTTCTCTATGATTTCATTGTTGCAATACAGAAATACTAGTGTTTTTTTTTTGTGTATTGATTTTGTAACCTGCAACTTGGCTAAAATTGTTTAGTAGTTCTGAGAGTCTTCTGGTTCTAAGAGTTTTGGGGGGTATTCTATATAAAAGATAATGTCATATGGGAATAAGGACAGTTTGACTCCTTCATTTTCTATATACGTATGTTTTATTTCATTCTTTTGCCTGATTGCTCTGGCTGTGGTTTCAAGCTCTATGTTGAGCAGGAGTGGTAAGAGTGGACATCCTTGTCTTATTCCTGATTTTAAAGGAAATGCTCCCAGTTTTTTCTTGTTTAGGGTGACGTTGGTAGTAGGATTATCATAAATTTTTTTATCAGCTTCAGGTAGGATCTTTTTCATTGGCCTGTTTTCCTACCCCCCTCCCCTTTTTTTTGCTAAGTCTTCATTTAGTTTTGGAATTAAGGTAATGTTAGTTTTCAGGAAAGATTTTGCCAGTTTTCCTTCACTTTTAGTTTCATGGAAAAGTTTCAGAAACATTGGTAGTAGTTCTTTCCTGAAATTCTTATAAAATTGTGTGGTGAACCAATCAAGTTTCGGGCTTTTCTTTCTTGGTAAAGACTTCATTACTGCCTCAATTTCATTCCTGGTTGTAGGTCTCTTTAGGGTTTTTTTATCATCTTGCTTCAAATTTTGGTATTTCAAACATCTATAAATTTATCCATTTCTTCTAGGTTATGTAATTAATCAGAATATAAATTTTCTAAATAGTCTAGCTGCGTTGATATGGATTTTTCTTTTTTTCCATTTTATGTTTTTATTCATGTATCACATCTTGGTCATTTTTAGATCCCTTTCCCTTTCCCTCCTTCTCAGCTCCCCACATTCTTTTTCCCTATCCATCCACAAAGTCTGTCTTCTTATTTTCTTCTGTCTCTTACTTTTTTTATGGTTTGGTTTTCTCATACTAGAGAAAACATGCAATATTAAATGTTCTTAGTCTGGTTCATTTCTCTAAGAATGATGGTCTCAAGGTGTATTTTTTCCTACAAATAATTCACATTTATCTTTTTATGGCAGTGTAGTACCTCATTGTGAAAATATACCATGTCTTCCTCATCCATTTATTTGATGATGAACATATTGGCTTCTTCCAAGATTTTGCTATTATATGTATTTTTTGCTTTTTTATTTCTCCCATTTTTATTAATATATATGTGATACATAATGTTTAGAATGAATTTGAGTATTTTGTGCACATATACATCACATCAACATTACAATCTCTTCCCTACCCCATTTTTGATCCTCCCACACCCTCCCAATCCTTCGCAACCACCCTAACTTCCATGATCACACCCATTTGGTTCTATAAAATGCCTGTATTCTGGGTTTCCCATATCAGAGAAACTATTCACTATTTAACAAATTTAATCTTCTGTATTGGACTCACTTCACCACTCAGCAGATGCCCAGCAGAGCCCTTTATTAGGACAATTTGCCAAAAGTACCTTTTGTTCTGTATATTACTATCTTTGTCGAGATTCTTTAACATGACCTCACCTACCTGTACACAGAAGAAAAAACTATAACAATGAAATTCATAAGGCTGGAAAATATGAGAAAGAAAAAGAGAGAAGTTAAATTTCAAATTACTTAGCTGAGTACTGAAAGGCAGAGGATTGTACATTCAAAAACATTCAGGTTATCATTACATCAATCAATTTTCTTAGTATAAACTTGCATCAGAGGCTGAATAAGTGAATTGCTATATTAAATGAAAACGCTTTATCACAAAGGTATAGTACACATAAAGCAATAGATATAACAGCGTACTTAATTATTTCAGTATTTTTTTAAGCTTTCATAAATTATTTACTCACATTTCACTAATTACCAAAATTTTGCCAGATTTGGCTTATTTTATCTACCTATCCATCCATAAATTCATGCATACATATTTTTCCACATTTTATTGATACGTATAAGTGTAAGATTTAAAGTTTACATTGATCTTGAGGATTTTTTGCACATACATATCATGGCAAGATTATAAGACCTTCCTTTCTCTCTTTTTGGCCCTCCCCCTACCCAACCCACCCCATCCCAGTTCCCATTATTTTCCACATTAAGTTCCCAGAGATAATTGTGATCTGGGTTTCTCGTATCAGTGGAAACCATTAGATATTTCACCTTCTGCTTCTGACTCACTTCACTAAGCAGGGTGGTCTCAAGTTGCCTCCATTTGCCTGCAAAAGCCTCCACGCTGTTGGACTTTACAGATGCATAGTGTTCCATTGTGTATGAATACCGCAATTGGTGTATACATTAGTCTGTGATGGGTATTTTGGTGTCTTTCACGTTTTAGCTATCGTTAGCTATGCTACTATGAACATGGGTAAATATATATCTGTTACATGTTGTTTTTGACTCTTTTCATAATATTCCCAGAAGAGGTATCCCTAGATCAAAGGGGATAATTATTTCCAGTCTGTTGAGAGACTTCCATACTGCTTTCCATAGTGATTGTACCGATTTACGTTCCCACCAGCACTGCAGGAGGGTTCCTTTTCCCCCACAGCCTCGCCATCACTGATTGCTGTTTGAGTTCTTGATATAGGTCAATCTCTCTGGAGGTAAATGGTATCTTAAGGATATTTTGACTTGCATTTCTCATATGGCTAAGGATGTTGAACATCTTTTCATGTATTTATTGGCCATTTGAACTTCTTCATCAGTGAAATGCCTCTTCATTTCATTTGCCCATTTTTCAATAAGATCCTTGATTTTGAGGGGCTAAGTTTCTTCTGTTCCCTGTATATCCTGGTTATGAGCCTCCTCTCTGAGGTGTTGGTGGTGAATATTTTTTCACAGTCTGTCAGTTCTCTTTTTTATAGTGTTGATAATTTCATTTGCTGTGCAGAAACTCTTTAATTTGACATGATCCCGTTATTAATAATGGAGACAATTTCTTTTGCTTTTGGTGTTGTATTGAGAAAGTCTTTGCCTACACCTATGTCTTTTAGATATTTGCCTAATTTGTCTTCTAGAAGGTTCAGTGTTCCACTTTTATTGTCTAGGTCTTTGATCCATTTTGATTTGATTTTGGTGCATGGTGACAGGTGTGTGACTAGATTCATTCTTTTGTATGTGGATGTCCAGTTTTCCCAGCACGATTTTTGAACAGGCTGTCCTTTTCCCAGTGTATGCTTTTGGCTCCTTTATCGAAGATGAGGTAGTTGAGGGTTGTTGTGGTTAGGATCTGGAGTGTCCCCCAAAAGTCTCATGTATTTTGATGTTATGGAACCATGTGATGTTGGTGGATTGGGGTCTAGTCTGGAGGGGTGGATTACAGTTAAGACTAAAGGTGTGTGAGTTAGGATTAACGGTGTGTAGTGGCCACACCTGGATGCAGGACGGACTATTTACTGGGTGGAGACCTGAAAGGATACATGAGCTGCACCTGCCTTCCTGGAGGATGGGAACTAGTCTCAACTAGTCTCAGCTTGCCTTCCTGTTTGTGATGTCCTGAGAAGCTGCCTCCACCTCTGCCTCTGTCCTGTACTCTGATTGCTGCCGGCTGCCCCTGAATGGATTGTGACCATATGAAACTGTGAGCTAAAATAAACCTTTCCTAAATGTGTGGGTGTCAGGTATTGAGTCACAGCAACGAAAAAGTAACTAAGACAAGTGTATTTGAGTTTGTCTCTGCATCCTCAGTTCTGTTCCACTGATCTGTTTTTGTGCCAGTACCAAACTGTTTTTACAACTATGGCTTTATAGAAGAGCCTGATGATGACTGGTATTGCAATGCCTCCTGCCTTGGTCTTGTTACTCCGGATTGCTTTGGCTATTCTAGGTCTCTTTTGTTTCCATTTGAGTTTAATGATTATTGTTTCAAGTTCTTTGAAAAAATTTCTTGGTATTTTGATAGGAATTGCATTGAATCTATATATCAGTTTCAGCAGTATAATCATTTTGACTACTTATTCTGCCTACCCAAGAGCAGGGGATGTCTTTCCATTTTCTGATGTCACCTCCAACTTCCTTTTTCAATGTAATACAGTTTTCTTTATATAGGTCCTTCACTTCCTTGGTTACATATACTCGTAGGCATTTAATTTTTTGCCGGGTTATTGAGAATGAGATTGTTTTTCTGAGCTCTTTCTCAGTGAGCTAGTTGTTAGTGTAGAGAAAAGCTATTGATTTTTTTAGTATTGATTTTTTTGGTACCTGAGAAATGATTTATTTGGCTGGATTCATTAACTGGATCCAGACACATGAGATGCTAGATACATGTTCTGTGCATCTCTCTCTTTCTTGGTTATGTGTGCAACTTCTGTCGCTATCTATGAATTTCTCTCTTACATACTTGCATGCATCTTTGTTTCCCCTTGTGTTGGCTTCATGCTTTTTTCCCACTATTTTTATTTTTTCCCATTTTATTGATATGATTAAGTGCAAAATTAAAGGTTTACAATATAGTCGAACATTTTGTGCATATACGTATCCCGTCAAGGTGACAAGGGCTTTCCCACTCTCTTTTTGTCCCTCCAACTACCCCCCTCCCTCCCTCCTACTGCACTCTAAACCCCTCTTTCAGTTTGTTTTTCATCTTAAGTTCCATAGGAGATGTGATCTGGGTTTCTCATATCAGAGAGACCATTTGATGTTTCACCTTCTGCTTCTGACTTACTTCACTAAGTGTGATGTTCTCTAGTTTCTTCCATTTGCCTGCAAAAGCCTCCATGCTGTTGGACTTTATAGATGCATAGTATTCCATTGTGTATAAATACCACAGTTTGTGTATCTATTGATCTGTTGATGGGTGTTTTGGTGACTTCCATATTTTAGCTATTGTTAGTTGTGCTGCTATGAACATGGATATACATATATCTCTGTTATGTGTTGTTTTGACCTCTTTTGGAAATATTCCCAGGAGGGGTGTTGCTGGATCAAAGGGGATATTTATTTCTAGTCTTTTGAGAGATCTCCATACTGCTTTCCAAAGTGGTTGTACGAATTTACATTCCCACCGGAGGGTTCTTTTCTCCCCACAGCCTCGCCAGCACTGATTGCTATTTGACTTGTTGATATAGGCCATTCTCTCTGGAGTGAGATGGTATCTTGGCATTGTTTTGATTTGCATCTCTCTTATGGCTAGAGATGTTGGACATCTTTTCATGCATCTATTGGCCCCTTGTACTTCTTCGTGAATGAACTGCCTCTTCATTTCATTTGCCCACTTTTCAATAGGATTGTTTATTTTGGTTGGTTTACTTTTCTTCAGCTCCCTGTATATTCTAGTTATGAGCTTCCTGTCTGAGATGTTGGTGGTGATTATTTTTCCCAGTCTGTTGGTTCTCTATTTACAATGTTGTTCCTTTCCTGTGCAGAAGCTTTTTAATTTGACAAGATCCAATTTGTTAATAATGGGGATAATTTCTTTTGCTCTTGGTGTCTTGTCAAGAAAGTCTTTGCCTACTGCTATGTCTTTTAGATATTTGCCTAATTTGTCTTCTAGACAGTTAAGTGTTTCATTTTTAATGTCTAGGTCTTTGATCAACTTTGATTTGATTTTGGTGCTTGGTGATAGGTGTGTGACTAGATTCATTCTTCTGCATGTGAATGTCCAGGTTTCCCAGCACCATTTATTGAACATGCTGTCCTTTTTCCATTGTATGCATTTGGCCTCTTTGTCAAAGATGAAGTAATTGAGGGTATTTGGGTTTGTTTCTGCATCTTCAATTCTGTTCCACTGGCCTGTCTATTTTTGTGCCAGTACCAAATTGTTTCTACAACTATGGCTTTATAGTACAGCCTGATGTCTGGAACTGTAATGCCTCCTGCTTTGGTGTTCTTGCCCAGAATTACTTTGGCTATTCTTGGTCTCCTTTGGTTCCATTAAGAATTGTTGTTTCAAGTTCTTTAAAGAAACTTGTAGGTATTTTGATAGGAATTGCACTGAATCTATATATCAGTTTAGGTAGTATAGTCATTTTGACTATATTTATTTTGCCTATCCAAGAGCAGGTGATGCCTTTCCATTTTCTCATATCCCCTACAACTTCTTTCTTCAGTGTAATGTAGTTTTCTTTATGTAGGTCCTTCATTTCCTTGGTTAGGTATACTCCTAGGTATTTAATTTTTTGGTGAGCTATTGAGAATGGAATTGTTTTTCTGAGTTCTTGCTCAATAAGTTCATTGTTAGTATAGAGAAAAGCTCTTGATTTTTTAGTGTTAATTTTGTAGCCTGAGACTTGGCTAATTTTTTTTATTGTTTCTATGAGTTTCATAGTGGGATTTTTGGGGTCTTTCATGTAGATAATAATATCATCTGCAAATAAGAAAAATTTGACCTCATCTTTCTAATGCAGATTCTCTTTATTTCATTTTCTTATCTGATTGCTATGGCACGTATTTCAAGGAGTATGTTGAATAAGAGTGGTGAGAATGGGCAGCCTTGTCTTGTTCCTGATTTGAGAGAGAGCAATTTCAATTTTTGTCCGTCTACTATGATATTTGCAGTCGGCCTAACAAATATGGGTTCTATGGGTTTTAGGTAGGGCCCTTCTATACCTACTTTTCTCAGTGTTTTTATCATGAAGGGGTGCTGGATTTTTTTTAATATACATATGCGATACATAGTATTTACAATGAATTTTGGTATTTTTGCACATATATATCATATCAACATTACAATCCCTTCCCATTTTTGACCCTGCCACACCCCTTCCTTTCCCTTCCATCAACTCTGGCTAACACTTCATGCGATTCTATAGAATGTCTGTGTTCTGTGTTTCCCAAGTCAGAGAGACTATACAGTACTTAATGTATTTAATCTTCCATACCTAAATCATTTCCTTTAAGTCGCCACTCTAACTCAGCTTCCTATTCCTCAAATGGGTCGCAGTATTCAAATCTTGACGCCTCTTCTCTGAATCCAACCAATCCCTTTTTGGGATATTTACCAAAATTTTTATTTTCTATATTTTGCTGTGTCTTTGTTGATATTCTTAAACCTGGACTTACCCACCAGTCCACATTAAAAAATAACTACAAGCATGTAATTCAAAAAGCTAGTAAATTTGGGAAAGAAGGAAAAAAAGTTACATTTCAAATGCCTTAGCTGAATACTGGAAGGTACATGTTTGTACATTCACAGAATTATCTTTATATCAATCAGTTTTCTTAGGATAAATTTTCATCAATGACCTAGTAAGTGAATTGCTACAATAAAACAAAGTTAAAACTATATTACATTGATACATTAAATGAACTTAAATCTATACCACATAAATATACTTAAAATAACAGATATGAAGGCAAATTCAGTTATTTCAGAATTTTTTAAGTTTCATAACTTATTTACTCACATTTCACTGATTATAACATTCTGCTAGATTTGGCTTATTATTTTATCTGTCTATCCATCCATATATTCATGCATTTGTATTCTTAAGAGATTTTATGTCAATTCCCCATGTATTATTAATTAGTAATTATTCTATTTTGCATACTATTGTACTATTACAAATAATAATGATGTGGGGAGATTATACAGATTTTATAGAACAGCTGGTACTGTTTTAAATATATCAATCAGATGATTTAATTACCAATCTATTTTTTAAAATTACGTTTTCTCTTTAGATGTTACCTTCCCTTCAAGCTCTTTTGGTGCTCCTTATCTTTCTGCCTCTCAAGTAGGATAAACTCACATTCAACATCAAAAAAGTGAATTGCTTCATTCAACAAGCTTAAGACTTTATCTATTTGCTACATTAAATGAACTTAAATCTGTATCACATAAGTATATTACAGTTAAAGCAATAGATAAATAGCTATGTTTAGTCATTTCAGATTTTTGGACTTTCATACATTGTTTACTCATGTTTCACTGATTATTGACATTTTTCCTTATTTGGTTTATCCTTTTACCTACCAGTTCTTCCCCAGTTTCATGCATAGCATTACTTTTTTCTCAGCTCATTCTCCTCTAGCTGTTGTTGCTTTTTCTATGGAGTCATTGGTGTCACTGGCCTCCCTTTCACTTTCTAAATTTCCTTTAAGTATTCTCTACAACGCTGGCTTAGTGGTTTCAAATTCCTTTATACTTTCTATATCATGAAAAATTTTAATTTCTCCCTCTAATTCAAAGGATAATTTTGCTGGGTGTGGCAGTCTTAGTTGGCATTTATGTTCTCTTAGTGCTTGGATGACATTGCTCTATGATCTCCAGGCTTTTAGACTCTGGGTTGAGAAGTCTGCAGTTATCCTGACGGGTTTATGTTTGTAGGTCACCTTCTGTTTTTCTCTTACAGCTTTTGGTATTTTCTCTTTGTGTTTGGTTTCTAGTATTTTAATTATGATGTGCTGTGATGAGGATCTCTTCTGATCAAAGTTGTTTGGTGTTCTGTATGCCTGCAATAGTTCCATGTTCATTTCTTTTCTTAGATTTGGGAAATTTTCTTCCATAATTTCATTGAACTCATCCTTTAAGCCTTTTGTTTTGTCTTCAGTCTTTTGGACTCCCATAATTCTGAGTTTCTTTCTCTTTGAACCATCTATCAGCCGTTGTAATGATTTGCTTTCTTCCTTATTTACTTTGTGTTCTTCACAGCCTGTATGTTGCAGCTCAGTCACTTTATATTCTAGGTCTGACATTCTATTCTGAAGATGTTCAAAGTGGTTGCTTATTATTTCCTGTGTGTTACTTACTTCCTGAATATCTGCATTGAATTTTTTTGTATCTCTGTTGTGTTCTTCTCTAATTTCTTGTATTGCCTTCATTATCTTCTGGTTTATTTCTTCTTTGGTCTCCTATATTTGCTTTTCAAGGCTTGCTTTTAGCTTAGCCATGACTTGGTGTAGCTCTTGCACTATCTGTCTCATTTCAAGTTTTAATTCAGTGAATTTCTGGGCCCAGAAGTTACCATCATTTTTGCCATTTTCATCTTTGGATCCTGCAATTTCAGTATCCCTGGTATCATCTTCTGTGTTGTCAGGTCTTTTTGTAGGAGATTTGTTTCCATGCTTTCTCATGATTCTGCTGTCTCTGGCTGTCTCTGGTGCACAGAAAAGAAGGGTTTGTTGAAGGCCTGGTCCTAGATGCCTCTGGAATCCTCTGTCCCAAGGGACAGATAGGGCAATGGAATTCCTGGTCCTTGATGCCTCTGAAAGCCTCTAGGGCTCTGTATTGACAGGGTGATGGAATTCCCTGTAAGCCTCTGGCTTGCAAAATAGACAAGTGGTGGACTTCCTGGTCCTAGATGCCTCTGGTTTGCCAGACAGTGGTGAACAGAAGTCATTATTAATAGTAAAATTTAATATATTCTAGTTATTAACGTAGCATACGTTATCAGCTCATATAAGCATTCTACTCTTATCATTAGAAATGTGATCTATACTACAATTGGAAACATCCATGCAGATTTTCTAGTAACTTATTAGTTTATTAATGGTGACACTATATTATTGTTGAAAATATAGAAAAAATGTCTACCGTAATGATATATATATAACTGAATAGTATAAAGTTATTGATTCCCAATAGGCCAAATTGTGTGGCTGTGAGGTATCAATACTTAATACTATACTTAATAAAAGTTTTGGAAGTTGAAAAAGACAAGACTGAGTCTGAGGGTTAGCTTAGGATATACGGGAGAAAACATTAGTATTTATAGGTTATATAAAAGCAAGACAGAGCTTCAACTCCAGATCAGAAGGCTGATAAACTTCAGCAATAGAAACAAAGTAAGTAGAAACAAGGGAAGTTATGGATGGAATAGAGTATTTGTCTTAGTTATTCTCTGCTGTGACAAAATACCCAACATTCACAAGTTAAGGGAGGAAAGATTTATTTAGCTCACAATTTCAGAAGGTCTCATACAGTCTGTTCATGGACAGCTGGCAATGGTGAAAGCACATGGGAGAGCCTAGAGTGCTGCCTACCTTATTTGTCTTAGTTACTTTTTCATTGCTATGACTTAATACCCGACATCCACAAATTTAGGGGAGGAGAGGTTAATTTCAGCTCACAGTTTCAGAAGGTCACAGTTCATTCGGGGGCAGCTGGCAGCAATGGAAGGACATGGCTGAGGCAGAGGTGGAGGCAGCTTCTCACGACATCACAAACAGGAAGCCAAGTCAAGGCAAGTTGAGACTCGTCCTCCAAGGAAGGCAGGAAGCAGCTTATACATCCTTCCAGGTTTCCTCCCAGTGATCAGCCCCTCCTGGATCCAGGTGTGGAAGGTGTGGTGAACCCCTGCTACATGCCAATAATCCAGTTTATATGCCTGTAACCCAATTTACATGCCTGTAATCCATCCCTCCAGACTAGGCCTCAAATCTCCAAACAGCACATGGTTCTATAGACAATCTATAACATTCTAATACATGGGACTTTTGGGGGACATTCCAGATTCAAACCGCAATATTATTGCAGACAGAAACCAAGTGAAACAGAGGCAAAGTAGATCTCTGGAGAAGCAGGCAAGGCCAAAGTTTCCCTCAGGAAGAAACTTCAACAATATTTCTTCTTCCTTTACTTAGCTCAAGCTGCCAGCTGCTGACCCCTACACCCAGGTTTGGTGATCCTCCCCCATTTCCTGGACCACAGGTCAATAACACACACCTTAAAGCTGCATCCTGGGTGCTCCAATTGCAACAAGTTGACATATTGTTTATAGGTTAAGCCTCAAGAATCTGCTCCTTCCAGCCATTCCCTACCTCTCAACAACACATGATTCCAAGTGCATGAGGCTTTTTAAGGATACTCAATATCCCAACCATAGCAATTTGTTTCCAGAATCTATAGAAAGACTTTTCAAAAAGAGCATAAAGTGCTATCAAATGAGAAAGAAATGCTAAAAGTAACGGACAACAAGGAAAAGAAAGAAGAGGAAAAAGAAATAACTCCACAAATCAATAACCAGAAAAATAAAAGTCCAATATACCTTCAAAAGCCATTAAAGTGAGCCCAAAGCCCAAAAAAGTTTTCCTGTGCTATATGAATGGGAAGTCTCTATATTCAAGATTTTCCATCTTGCTGATCTAGAGGGAGGGTGTGACCAATTTTCTATTTTTCTGTGTCACAGTCTGCAAAGATGAGATGCTCCAACATATCTCTTGCAGCTCCTGTGAGATTGGGTTGAATGAGGGCAGGATGGCTGTATATCAAAAGTGATTTATGCTCCCCTTCCCCTGGGCAAATTACACCCAGGAGACCTGACTATTCTCATATCTGTGCTTTGGGAGTGGGAGGATGAGGCCTTTGCTCCCTGAGATCTATTTTTTTTGGGTTTAAACTTTCCAGGAAAACCACAGTCTTCCCCCTCCACTGCCCTCTACCTGCACTCTTTCTTCCTTTGTCATGAGCAGGAAAAATCCCCAAATACCCAGAAGTGTGGATTGCCAATAGTCTATCTCCTGGGAAACCTCACAATGTGTTCCCAAATTGCCTCTCTGGGCATGCCTAGAAAGCCACTGACTGTGGCTTTAGCACTTTCAATCCTCAGTCCTTAAGCTCTGAGGCCTTACAGCAGCAAGCAGTAGATTCCTTATTTCCACAACTGAATAAATCCCTGTTCTAGCACACTGGAACCAGGGGCCCTTCTTGTCAGTCATGCACAGTTACAAGCTGGACACACACCTTATAGGCTCTATCCATGCTGCAATTCTCCCATGGCATTGCCAAATATGACCTACAGTCTTGTTTTAGTTACTTATTTGTCGCTGGGACAAAATAACATCTACAGTTTAAGGGAGAAAAAATTTATTTTGATGAAAGTTTCATATGGTCTTACTTAGTCCTTTAATTGTCAGCCAGCAACAGTGGAAGCACATGGCAGAGGATGAAGAGCTGCTCACAGAATTGCAGATAGAAAGCCAAGTGAAGAAGGAGTCAATTGAGTTGGAGATTGAGTTGATGCCTACAGATTTAGGCAAAGACCAGAGCTTTCCCAGAAAGTAACTTTAATGTTTCTTTTTCCTTCCTTTATTTAATTCAAGCTGCCAATTGGGCCTCTCACACCCAGTGTGGGTGCCACTCCCTCACTTCTTGGCCCACAAATCAATAATACACACACCTGAGGATGTGAGGGTGATCTGGCTGTGACATCTGTCGCCCCATTTACTGCCAGGGTTGATCCAGCTGATTTGGCTGGTTGGGTGGATGTCCCCTTTCTTCTTCACTGCTCCATGTGTGTCCCTCCCAAAGATGTATGCTCAGTCAAAGAGGACATTTCCCACTAGAGGAAGACCATTTTGCAGTTTAGGATACACACACCTGAAACTCTGTCCTGAACACCCCCAAAATCTCAAAAAGTTGACGTAATCCCTCCCAAGCACCTGCCCATTCCAACTAGGCCCTACCTCTCAAAAGTACTGGGTTCCACAGGTTATTTCACCATATCTAAATACATGAGGCTTTTCAGAGATACTGTCGATCCAAACCATAGCAGTGAGCTCAAAGAGGATTTAATCAAACAAACAATAGTCTTAATAGAGAAAAAGCTTGATGATTATGAGGAAGACACACATGAAGAGATAAGCAAGAAAATATTATATATATATGATATATATATGATATATATATATATATATATATATATATATATATATATATATATGATAGAATAAAGGAAATCTTTCTGTACAGCATAGAAGACTGAAAGGATTCCTAGCTGAATGCCAGGATATGAAAACTTCAGGAAAATATGAGAAATTGCTTTGAGAATTTTAAGATAGATAATTGGAGCTTGAAGATAAGGTTGACAAACTGGGCCATATGGCTAGTAATGACTGAAAAAGCAAAAGACGAGAAAGAGATTGGATACAACAGCTGATAGATGACTCAAAGAGAAATAATCTCAGAATTGTGTGATTCCAGGGAGAAATGGAGAATAGTAAAAGAGATATAAATGACATATTCAATGCAATTACAGAATAAAATTCCCCAAGTTTAGGAAAACAAATTAACATTGATTGACTACAGGCAAATAGAACACCAAATAATCTTGACCAGAAAGAGACAGAAAAGAATGTATAAAGGACAGAACAGAAATTAATGAAATTGTAACTGTAAAAAGTGCAAAAGATTAATTAATCAAAGAGTTGGTTCTTTGAAAGAATATACAAGTTTGACATATAATAATCAAAATCCTAGACACTGAACACAAAGAGAGAATAATAGTGGCAAGAGAAAGGCAGAAAGTAACCCCCAAAGACAAAAAATCAGAATAACTGCAGACTTCTCAACACAAACCTGAAAGGCCAGGAGATCATGGAGAGACATCATTCAAGTGCTAAGAGAAAATAAATGCTAACCCAGACTATTATATCTGGCTTAAATAAATTTATGGCCACTAGACCAATGGTGAAAAGAAATACTTAAAGGGATCTTTTGACAGAGATAGGGAGACTGGAGACTAACAGCACCAAAGATCCCAGAGAAAAATAAAATAACCAAAAGAAAAGAATGATTCAACAATAGTGTAGATGAAATAACACTGAAGCACCATAAGGATGACAGGATACAGCAAATATATTAATATAACACTTAATGTTAATGGTCTCAACTATCCTATCAAAAGACGTAGACTTGCAGATTTAAAAAATAAAAAGCAACAGTTTCTTCCTTCCAATAGACACACAGCAGATTTCAAGCCAAAACAGATCAGAAGAGACAAAGATGGATATTATGCACTGGTTTGGGGACCAGTTCAACAGGAACAAGTTACAATTATCAATACATACACACCCAACATTGGGGCACCCATTGTTATAAAATAACTTTTGGACATGAAAGGTCATATAGGCCTCAATACAATTATAGTAGAGATCTTCAATACGCCAGTATCACAGATAAACTGGTCAACTAGGCAAAATTTAGCATAGAAATATAAGAGTTAAACCACACTATGGAACAATTGGATTAATTGATATTTACAGAGTATTCCATTCAACATCGACAGAATACAATTTTTTCTCTCAGCAGCACTTGGGTCATTGTCCAAAATAGACCATAGTGTAGGCCATAAGATGTGTTTAAATAAATACAAAGAAGTTGAAACAATACTTGTATACTTTCAGATCATAGTGGAACAACATTAGAAATCAATCACAAAAGAATTACAGAAAATGTACAAATACATAAAGACTAATATATTATTGAAAAAACAATGGGTCATAAAAAAGGGAAAAAATAAAAAACTTTCTAAAGTCAAACAACAATGGAAGCACACTGTACCATAAACCATGGAATACAATAAAAGCAGCACTAAGAGGGAAAAGCACAACTATGAATGCACATATTTAAAAAAAGAATAAGCCCAAATAAACAATTGAATGATGCACCTTTATAGTCTTAAAGAATAAAGAACAATCTAAATCAAAAAGTAGTAAAAGAAAAGAAATTATAATGGTCAGATCAGAAATTAATGAAATCGTAACTAAAAATACAAAAGATTAATAAATTAAAGAGTTGGTTCTTGGAAAGAATATACAAGATTGATAAACCTCTGGCTAAACTAACCAAAAGAAGGAAAGAGAAAACCCATACCAATGCAATTAAAAATGAAAAGATAAATTTACAATGGATACTGCTGAAATTCAGGTAATTATAGAGAACTATTTTTGAAAACTTATACTCAAACAAATTGGAAATTTTTGAAGAAATAGATAAATCCCTAGAACATACAAGATACCAAAATTGAACAAAGAAGATGGAAAAACTGAATAGATCCATAGCAAGCATGAAAATTGAGGCAGTAAGAATCTACCTACAAAGAAAAGTCCAGGACTAGGTGGATTAATAGCAGAATTCTACCAGTATTTCAGAGAAGAGCTATTATCATTACTTCTGAAATGTTATAAGAAGTTGAAAGAGAAAGAAACTTTCCAATTAATTTCTGGAAACTAACATTACCCTTTGTCTTAGTTTTTTATTTATCACTGTGACTCAATACCTGACATCAACAATTTAAGGGAAGGAAGATTTATTTTAGTTTACAGTTTCAGACAGTCACAATCCATTCATGGGCAGCTGGCAATGATGGAAGCAAATTGTGGAGGCCAAGGCAGAGGCAGCATGGCACATGGAAGAAAAGTCAGAGAGGAAAAGGCAGAGCTACCTTTCCAGGTATTGGCCCAGCAATCTGCCCCATTGTGGGTCAAGCCCCAGTATTCTGAACCCTCTGAACAGGCCCCACCTCTCAACAGCACATGAGTATTTTACAACATCCAAATATATGAGGCTTTTGGGGGACACTCTAGATCCAAATCAGAACATTCTACCCCTAGCCCTGAAAAGACTCGTGTCCACTTTTTTTGCAAAAAGCATTTAGCCCTTTTGTAAATGTTCCAAAAGACTTAGCAGTTTCAGCACTACTAAGAAGTTCATGTCCAGAGTCTCCTTTGAGAAGCAAGACAAACTCTCATCTGTGAGCTCTCATGAAAATAAAAGCGAAGGTAAACACACCCAACATACAATGGAACAGGAAAAACATTCCCATTCCAGAAAGGAGGAATAGAGGCTAGAAAATTATTTGACTAAAGCAGTAAGGAAATACAACAAAATAATAATCAAACCCTGCAGTTTAATTAAGTTCTGTAGCTCTATATCTAACACCCCATGCAAGCTGTGGTGACATGAGAACTCCAAAGGGTTTGGATGACCTCACCACTACTACAGTGTTGCCTTTGGTTGAAACCTCTATCTTCTCTTGTTTGGGCCATATCTGTTCACACCCTGCAGCTTTACTCAGCTGACAGTGCACATTTCTGGCATCTTTAAAATTCAAGAGTCTCCATTGCACCCTAGCCTCCTCCTTCACAACTTCATTGCCCTCCCGGGGCAAACTGCCTGGTCTCCAAGGCCTTCCTCTGAAATCTGAGTGAAAGCCATCAACTTACAACTTTTGCACTCTAGCAAGCTTTTAAAACTAGGAACACATGGATTTAACCAAGGTCTGCCACTGGCTTGAGCAGTAACCTGGCCCACTTTGACAATTACTGTGAAGGACTCTGAGTTCTTATATAGCTCAATTCCAACAAATATTTTTCTCTTTGGCCATACAGGATGCCCTGGTACTAACATCAGAGGAAGCTTCTGTGCTTCTCCACCTTTCAACTGGAAAAGGGTAGGATCTTGTTGGTTCGTGACACCCCTTTCAAGACATCTTTTTTTTTAATAATACCACATTCAAATATTTGGCATCTGTCTGTCTGTCTATCATTTAAGGAGGATGTCTTAGTTACTTTCTTATTGCTGTAACAAAATAGCCAATATCCACAACTTTGGGGGAGGACAGATTTATTTTAGCTTGCAGTTTCAGAAGATTTCACACAGTCCATTCATGGGGCAGCCAGCAACGATGAAGGCACATGGCAAAGACAGAGGCTGGAAAGACGTTCACCCCATTGCAAATAGAATCCAAGTGAAGCAGGAGCCAATTTGATGTCTGCAGACTCAGGTAAAGCCAGAGTCCTTCCAGGAAGAAGCTGTAACAATGTTTATTCTTCTTCAATTACTTCAAGCTGCCAGTTGTGTACTCCCTTCTAACAGGGTGGGTGCCCCTCCTTCATGTCCTGGCCCACAGTTCAGCAACACACACCTGAAAGATCTGCCTTGGGATCCCCCAATCACAACAAGTTGACACAATATTTCCAGGTCAATCCCTAAGCATTTGCCCCTTCTAGCCAGGTCCTACCTCCCAATAACAGAGTTCCAAATACTGGAGGCTTTTGAGGGACACTCAAGATTTGAACCATAGCATTCCACCCCTGGATTCCAAAAGACTCCTGTCCATCTTCTTATGCAAATGCATTTAGTCCTTCTCAAAAGAGTTGCCCAAGTCTTAACAGTTTCACTACTGCTAAAATTCAAAGTTCAAAGTCTCCTTTGAGACTCAATGGGAACTCTTGTGAGTTCCTGTGAAAAATCAAAAAGTTAAGCATTTCCAATATACAATGACACAAGGTAGATATTCCCATTCCAAAAGGAAGGAACAGGAGGATAGAATGCAAAGCAATTGGACAAAGACAAGTTTTAAACCCAGCAGGGCAAAGTTAAATCCTATAGCTCCATGTCCAGCACTTGTGGTAAACTGTTGTGAGATGTGCATCCCAAAGGGTCTGGAATATAGTGTTGTTTCCAGTTGCAGCCTCCAATTTATCTCCTTTGGGCTGGCTCCACTCACAGCCATTGGCTTTACTCAGCCAGTGGTCCACATGTCTGGCATCTCCAAATTTCTAGACTCTCCATTGTACCTTAGACTTCTCCACAACCTCACGTACTGACTTTCCAGGAGCAAACTACCTGGTGTCCAAGCCTTTCCCCTGAAATCTGGGTGGAAGCCCCCATGACCTAATTCTTTCACTGCATGTGCCTCTAAAGCCAGGACCGTGTGGATGACACCAAGGTCTGTCAGTGGCTACAGCAGTAGTCTGGGCCTCATGGCCTTTGGCTGCAATAGGCTCCAAGTGCCTGAATGGCTGAATTCTAGGCAGCTGGACTGTATAGTACTTCTCTCTTTGGCCCTACAAGATGCCCTGGAATGTTCTCCTCTGAGGAAAATCTTTTGCTTTTCTACCATTTAATTGGTAAAGGGTGGGATCTTGCTGATTCCTGAGACACCCCCAAGGAATCTTTTCTACAGTCCTGGTTCCAAGTACTTGCCTTTTTTCCCATGCAAATGTCTTTAATGCCCCTGTGCTCTTTTCCTCGCCTTTGCAGCCCCTTTCACTATGGCAAAAGTAAAAATCTTTTGCATAATTTTTCTCTTCCACCTTTTCCTGTTTTTAAGCATAGAGCTGGCTGAAAAACACAAGTAAGGACCCAAGTTACAGTGTAAATATTGGGCTGCTTTGGAGATTTTGTTAGAAACAGCTTGTAGGAATTTACCTGTCCAAACAAAGGATGAAAGTGGGAGGCACAGATGACAGAGTATGAGGCTTTAATTTTCTTTTTACAAAAGGTGTGACTTTCCCAAGTACAAGTGGAGAGAGGCACATGGAAAACGTGGTAGGTACTGACTTAAATCCCCAGGTCGGAGTGCCAAAGCACCTCGCGGAGGTGGGGGCGGGGTGGTGGGAGCTGGGCAGAGCTGCGTGGGAGCAGACTGATTAGGCGCGCGACAGGCCAGAGCACCGCAGAACCTCGCAGAGGAAGCAGGCCCTGGCGGGTGCCAGGCAGACCTGCGCAGGAGCGGTCTGATTGGGTGCACGACTGTCCCATGAGCCCTGGAACCTTGCAGTGGATCCGGGGCCTGACTGGCACCAGGCAGGGCCACGCAGGAGTAGACTGGCAGAACTCATGTTCACATCCGCACTGCCCCCCACTGCAGTGGTCAGTGCAGAGGCTGTGTTCTCCCAGCACTGGACAGAGCCACACCGGGGAGAACAACATAGGGGAATCCAGGAACAGACAACCAGAGACAACCAAAGACAACAGAACCATGAGGAAATATGGAAATAAGTCTCCTCCAAAAAGTATTGACATAGCAGAAGAGCATACCAGGAATCCTGAAAACGCAGAAGGTAAAGATGAAAATGACAAAAATTATGGTAACTTCTGGGCCCAGAAATACATTGAATTAATGCAGGAATTAAAGCAGGAAGTAAAGCAGGAAATAATGCAGGAAATGAAAATCATAGAACAAGAGCTACGCCAAGACCTAGCTAAGCTAAAAGCAAGCTTTGAGAAGCAAGTAGAGGATAAATCATGTGCAGCCACTAATGAAGCAATGTTTCATTGTTGTCATCTTTGCTCCACCAGCTGGCTTCATTTTAATGCTAATCCATGTAACTTCTCTGTGCTCTTCTGCCCCATATCTGCAGGCACTTTCAGTCCAGGAAAACTGTAAACTTTTTATATTATTTTTCTCTTCCATTTTTCTACCTTTTCCTACAGAGTTGGTTCAAAGCTGCAACAATTACCCAAGTGACAGCATTAACATTGGGTTGCCTTGAGATTTCCTCTACCAGATTAGATAGTTCACCACTCTTAATCTCAATTTTAGGCAAAGTCTCTGGACAAGAGCAAAGTGTCAGTGTGCTTTTTGTCACAACATAGCAGTTGTGATTTCTAGACCAGTTACCAATAGAGTCCTCCTTCCACCTGAAATTTTTTGGCCTGGCCTTTACAATCCACAGCTCTATCAGAATTTTGGTAATTGTTTGAGATAGTCTTGCCCTGTAGTTGAGGCTGGTCCTGCTCACTATGAAGCCCAGGCTGGCCTTGAATTCACAGCAGGCCTCCTGCCTCAGCCAACCCCCCTCCAGCATTTTGGTTTTCAAATTCTAACGAGAATCTTCCATTTAGCTTGTGTCACGCATTCTAACACCTCTCCAGCCAGCATCTTCAATCCTTTCCAAATTCCTTCTGCAGCTGCATTCCAAGGCTTCTAATTCACACCATTGGGTAAAGTAACAGCAACGATACAACTTCTCTGATACCAGTTTCTGTCTGAGTTACTTATTTGTCACCATAAGTCAATATCCAACATCCACAGTTTAAGGAATGAAAGGTTTAATTTAGCTCACAGTTTCAGACAATAAGCCCATTCACGGGCAGCTGTCAATGATAGAAGTACTTGGTGGAATCAGAGGTGAGGCAGCTACTCATGGCATGGCAGAAAAAAGCACTTCCAGACTCATTGTTTTGCTATCTCCCACCAGGCCCCACTTCTCAACAGCTCATCGGTATCTTACAACATCCAAATGTATGAGGCTTTTAGGGGACACTCCAAATCCAAACAATAACTCTCTGGTACCAAAAACAAAGACTTTACTAGAAAAGGAAAACTATAGACCAACATCTTCAATAAGACACTGGTGAATAGAATTCAACAAATCATTAAAAATATCATACAACATAATCAAGTTGGCCTCTTTCCAGGGATGTAAGGATAGCTCAATATACACAAATCAAGTAATGTAATACATCATATAAATAAAAGCAATGACAGGAGTCACACAATCATCTCAATAAATGCAGAAAAAGCCTTTGACAAAATCCAACTTCTATTCATGGTGAAAACTCTTAGAAAAATAGGTTTAGACAGACCTTACTGCAAATGGATAGAGGCCATTTATACCAAACTTGCTGGCAACATTATACTAAATGAAGAAAAATTGAAAACATTTCCCTTTAAGTCAAGAATATGATAAGTCTGTCTACTCTAAACATTCTTATTCAATATAGTACTTGAAATCCTAATCACAGCAATCAGGACAAAGAATTAAGTAAAGAAAATACGTATCAGGAAGTAAGAAGTTAAATTATCCTCATTTGCACATGACATGATTATCTACATAATAGACTACAAAACTCCACTAAGAGACTCTTAGAACTGATTAACAAATTTAGTCAAGTTGCAGGACACAAATTAATACCAAAAGATCAATAGTGCTCCTCTGTACTAACAATGAACTAACTGAGAAAGAGCTGAGGAGAATATTCCCATTCTCAATCGCTCCCTAAAAATTAAGTACCTAGTTAACTAAGTAAGTGAAAGACCTCTATAATGAAAACTACATTACACGGAAAAAATAAACTGAAGAGGACCTTAGAAAATGGAAAGACATGACCTATTTCTGATTCTGATAGGGGGGATTAACATCTTCAAAACGATTATACTGCCATAATTCATATATGGAGTCAATGCAATTCTGAAAAAAATCCTAAAATTCATATGAAACTAAAAGACACCCGGAATAGCCATAGCAATCCTGAGCAACAAGACAAAAACATCGAAATTCTAGACATCAAATTATATTACACAGCAACAGTGATAAACAAGAACATATAGTATCAGCTCAAAACCAAATAGGTTGATCAATATAAAAATATTGAATATACAGAGACAATCTCAAGTACCCGCACCTGTCTGATCTTTGACATAGGAGCCAACAACATACACTGAAGAAAGGATAGCCTTTTCAATAAGTGGTGCTAGAAGAGCTGGTTATCCACATAAAGAAGAATGAATCTAGAGCCACACCCTTCTCCATGTACCAAAAATCAAATCAACATGGATCGAAGACATAGATATTAAAATGGAAATACTTAACTTTCTGAAAGACAAAACAATTAAAATTATTGAAGAGTTAGGCATGGGCAAAGACTTTCTTAATAGAACACATGATACAAAAGAAATAATCTCAAGAATTAACACATGGGATTTTATCAAATTAAAAAAGTTTTGCACAACAATTAAAACAACAGACTGAAGAGAGAACTAACAGAAAGGGAAAACAATTTTTACCACCTATACCTTTGCTAGGGGACTAATAACGATAATATACAAACAACTTAAAAAAAGACCCCTTAAAATCAAGACCCAATTAAAAATGGCAATTGAAACGAATAGTTCTCAAATGAAGAAGTATGAATGGCCAGCAAAGACAGGAAAAACTGTTCAATGTCTTTAGCCATTAGAGAAATGCAAATCAAGACAACATTGAAATATTACCTTACCACAGCAAGAATGGTTTACATCAAGAATCTAAAAAGCAACAGATGCTGGTGAGGATGTGGTGAAAAAGAACACATTTTCATTGCTGGCGAGTCTATAAACTGGTACAACCACTATAGAAAAGAGTATGTGAATTCCTCAATAATTGAGGATACACCGTTTGACCCAATGATAATTCTTCTTGGTTTCCTTTCAAAAGAGTTAAAAGCATCTTGTAACAGATACACATGTTCATAGCAGCACAACTCATAATAGCTAAATTGGGGAAGATGCCAAAGTATCCACCAATAGAACAATGATACAAAAATGTGCTATATCTACATACTACTCTGTCATAAAGACAGATAAATTTGAATCATTTGTAGGTAAATGGATACAGCTTGAGACCATCAGGCATAGTGAAGTGAATCAGACTCAGAAGATTAAATATCACATGGCTTCCCTAATATGAGAAACCCAGCGTAGAAATAAGTAAGAGTCATTTGGATGAGATATTGGAAGTCAAGGGGGATGAGGGAAGGGGTGGGAGGAAAAGAAAGGGGGGGGATGTGAAGTCATTAATGTGTGTGTGTGTGTGTGTGTGTGTGTGTGTGTGTGTGTGTGTACAGAAAATTCTCAAGTCTAATGTAACCATTGTGTGTTGCATATACATACTAATAAAAATTGGAGAGAAAGAAAGTGACTTTGGGTTGTGAATTTTCTGCCTTCTACACTGTGTAACAAAGATACAAGAAATAAAGTAGTTGATTTATTAATGTATATGAGAAGCAGAAATCAAAGCACTATCAGTCCGAATAAGCCATTGAATAAACAGGAAATGAATAAAATAAAATAATTCCTGAGTAAAAGGAAGGCTATAAGGAAAATGCCAGGCACACGTGTGACCTAATGGAGTGTTCCAAGTGGCAGGGCATTTTTGGCCTGGGCCCATAAATCACCTGTTCTTACTCATTCCACCACTGGGTGGCATCTCTAGAATAGGTTCAAAGATTTTCTTGGCCCATTCAAGCAACAGCACTTTCTCCATATAGACTTTCTTTCTTTTCACTTTTTCTTTCTATTTTTGTCTAAGTATTATTTAACACTTTAATTTTCACAACTAATTTTCAAACATGTAGTTAGTTTTAATAATATAATCACCACGTATTCACCTACCAGACTCTAAGAAGTTGTGGTTCTCATGAAGGTAGGTAGGTATCTAGGTAGTCCCTCAATTCATTGCCCCAAGTCAACTATTGATAGATAAGCATCCTGAATTTCAACTTGCCCAGTTTTGGCTTTATTTTTTATATAATTCTATTGCAACTACACAAAAATCCTAAATAGTTCATGATCTTTATAGTAGAGGCTTTTAATTGTGTTCATTGTGTTTTATATAATCTCTTGGGAGGACAGTTTTTTCTTATTAATATTCATCTAGATCATTGAGAATTCTTCTAGTTAATTTATTTTTGACTCCTCTTGATAAGGCTTCATTTCCATTTCCATGTTTTCTTTTGTGAACAGTATGCCTTACACACCTAGGTTTCTTATGCAAGTGTTTCTCTTGCATTATATTCCTTTTTTTTTTTTTTTAAAGACAGGGTCTCACTCTCTAGCCCAGACAGGTCCTGAACTCACTGTGGAGCCCAGGCTGGCCTTGGAATCATGGCAATCCTCCTGTTTCAGCCTTCTGAGTGCTGGGATTACAGACATGTACCACCACACCCAGCTTATGCCGTGCTGGGGAATCAAACTTGATTGGCAAGTGCTATAACCGCTGAGCCATTCCTCCAGCCCCACTCTTGCATTATATTCATAAGAGACTCTCTTGACTACAAGATAGGCAAATGTTCACTGTAAATGCCAAACTATTTCCTAAAATGATGGCACTGATCTACATTCCCTCTACAGGAAAAAAGGATCTTCTGCATGCTCTGCAACTCTTAGTTTTGACACACTTTTACAATTTTTCAAATCAAATGGCTTGTAATCGTATTTTGATTTGTACTTGTCCCAGCACTAATGACTGTGAACATTTATTTATTGGTTCTATCTTTCTTTTCTGAAGTGGTCTAATGGCATTTATTCATTCAAACAAACATTTATCATTTATGTAGCAGGGATGCAGGGGCAGAAAGAGAATCCGGGATAAAGAGTCCACTCTTCTAAGAAGGCAAAGATGAACTCAGACTAAAAATCTCTCCTGACATTCATCAGAATATTGAAGAACAAAAGTAATGCCATTTTGACCCTGCAATCCTCCCAGGATTCAGGATAAACAGGAAGGAATGCATCTCTTAGCCATGAGTAGAACAAACAGGATTACCAATCAGAAAATGAAAAATTATAGTAGTACTAACCATTACAGCAAATGTATCTAGCTGATAAGGACATTCCATATAGCTGTACTAACCATTAAAACAGCACCTTATCCAATCACAAGTTCGCAAATTTCTCTGTACTAAATGTCATCCAATTAGTTTTCATGGTAAACAACTTGTTGCAATTTCATGATTTTTGTCAATAAAAACCCTGTGCAAATGACACTCAGGGCTCTTCCCTGCCTCCCCTGCTCTGGAAAGGGAGGGCCCAGGCTTGAGCTGGCAATAAAGACTCTCATGTGTTTGTATCAGAATCAGCTCCTGGGGTCTTCCTTGGGGTCTTGTGAACTGGGCACAACAATATGAAGACACAGATAAAGCCAGATGCGATTTTTTTTTGACACAGAATCTTGCTCTGTAGTCCAGGCTGGTCCTGAACTCACTATGTATCCCAGGCTGGCCTTGGACTCATGGCAATCCCCTTGCTTCAGCCTCTGGAGTGCTGGGATTACAGATGTGTGCCACCAAACCTGGCTTTATGTGGTGCTGGGGAAATTGAACTCAGGGCCTTGTGCTTGTTAGACAAGTGCTTCAATCTCTGTGCCTCCAGCCCCTAGATGCAAATTTAACATGAAACATTTTCCCAAGGATATGCTGCAGCTGTAATGCCATAAAGAACTCCTGCTTGGAATCTGCTCAAAATAGTTCTTTTTTTTTTTTTTTTTTTTTTTTTTTTTTTTTTTTTTTTTTTTTTTTTTTTTTTTTTTTTTTTTTTTTTTTGCAGCTGTAATGCCATAAAGAACTATTTTGAGCAGGTTCCAAATGGGAGTTCTTTATGGTAGTACAGTAGCCATTGAGAAATTCTGTTCTTTACAATCATAGACTATAAGAAACTTTGACATTTGAAGTATCAATAACAACAAAACACCTGACTCTTAGAGAAACTAGTCTCTATTTCCAGCCCAGGTGTCTGTCTTCAGATGTGGGGTACCTGGACACAATGTCCTTCATCTGTCTTTCCCCCTAATTATTCTTTTTTTTAGTATGTATTTGCATTATGTACTAATTACATTCAACTTGGGGAATAGGTGCATATACATACTGCATTTTAATCAGTTTTACTTCCCTTTCTCCTTCCCACTTTGCTGTCTCCCCCTCTCTCCACAGCGTTTTCCTCTCTCTACAAAACGTATCTCCCTGTTTCTTACCATCTTCTTGTATTTTTCTTTCATTTATTTATACTTTGGGTTTCTCACATTAGAGAAACTATGTGATATTTGACCTCTGTTCCTAATTTACTTCACTAAGCATAATGGCATCAAAGGCACATCATTATTTTTTTTTTTTACAAATGACTAAGTCTTATCTTTCTTTATGGCAGAGTAGTACTCCATTGTGTATATATACATTTTCTTACCTGTTCATCTGTTGACTGACATATTGACTGCTTCCAAGATTTAGCTATTATAGATTGTGCTGCTATAAACATGGTATGCATGCATCACTGTGCCTACATCTGTTTTGCTTCCAAGATAACAGCACTCTGAGTTAACTTCTCTGTGTAGCTCTGCTTTGAGCTCCCCAAAAGGTTACTTCACTTAAATTTCATCTGAACTCTACCCTTCCTTAGCATCCTTTAAGAATTTTATCCTATCTTTTGTTTAGTGAGCTGTCACATGGATTCTATGGTGTGTGCTCTTCCTCATTGATTGATGGATCTGTCAGACTACAAATTAGTTCCTGATGGTCTTTCTTGGCTGATTGAACTAGGACACACCTTACATTCCAGATTGTTAAATTGAGGCCCAAAAGGAAGGGCTAGACTGAGAGCCCCAGGAAAGTTCTCACTTCCACTTACACAAAGGCCAACTCTGCACAAAATATTTGATCACCTGTGAATCTAGAAAGAACTTCAGCAGGACACTGAGCCTTCTGCTTCTATCAGAAGGATTCCCTGGAGGAGGAGACACTTGAACTTGGTTTGAAGGATGAATAGACAGTCTCAGATGATGGGCAGCACTTGTTTACTGGTGATGATTCCCAGAAGGCAGGAAAACCTCCAGCATTCCACATCGATGGTGAAAGGGGCAGAAAACTGGTTACAGGGCAGATCAGAATCTTGTATTGGAGCTATATTTGCACAGTCAGGACATGATCACTAAATAGATTTTACTTGATGAGGAAGTTTCCCAAACATTTTTTTATTGATGTCCATATTAGACTAAGGACACATAAATTATTACTGGTATGTACTTTTATTTTAGATGGGGTAGGTACAGAGTGAGAGATAAGGTTGATTATGGGAGCAAACACTCAAACCCCACAAGTTTCATAAGCATGGCAGGAGTTGGGACTGTAACTTTATAGCTTTTCCCTACCCGATGGTAATGACCTAAGAGGGCTTCTCCCCCTTTTTCTTCATGGTATGTCCCATTCTGGCTCTCCCTCCCCCCCACCCCCGCTGCTTTTCCCCCAGTAGTATGTGCCAAGAGACAGCTGCAGGGGCCTCTGTGTTTCTAGACCTGCCTGCTTCTCGGACCATTATGCGAAGATCCGTACAGATTTAAAGAACCTTCTCCAGTAATCCCATTCACAGAAACGTTCCCACTTCTCTGCTCGCCGCTGCAAGTGAGACAGCTCCACATCTCTCCGTTCTTTGAGCTTAGAGGCCTCTCCAACCTTTCATTACGGAATGGACACTGCTCCAACATGGCGTAGGCTGTAAGGAAATGCGAAGTGAGCGCGGCCATGTTCTCCACTCGACAACGCTGCTAATTGGCACGGAACGCCCCGAAGCGCCAACTCCGTAACGTAACCGCATCTGTTGACTTCAGGTTAGAGGGGCCCCCCGAAGGTGTCTATGCGCATGCGCAGATCCTCTTCCCAGCTCTTGGAGAAAGTCTCCAAACCGAGAAGGTGAAGGTAATAGGGTGGTGACCAGAAGAGGCTGCGGTTCCCAGTCATCCTTTGACAATTATCAAACGAATTCAATTCAATGCTGGAGGGTTGAGGAGCTTCGCGGCCAGGGAGGGTGAGTGCTGGTGGATTTTGTGTGGTTGGTGATAGAATCGTTTGTCTAACTGTATGATTCACGCATTATTTTTCTTTTGTATTTTCGACTATCAATGTTAAGCTCTTAAAGTTCACTTTAAGACCCGCTTGTTCGGTGCATTATGTTTCAAATTTTTTTAAAAAGAGTTAATAATTTGTCTTTTACCCGGGAGTTTCAGTTCCCCCAAGGTTTTTTTTTTTTTTTTTTCTAACCTTAGTCTTCTCTGTCAGAAAAATGATTACGTGCAGGTTATTCTTGAAACATAAGATTTTTTTTGAGAGAAGGTCTCGCTGTATCGTCCAGGCTGGTTCTGAGCTCACTATATAGCCCAGGCTGTCCTTAAACTCATGGCAATTCTCCTGCTTCAGCCTCCCGAGTGCTGGGATTCCGGACGTGTGTCACCACGCCCAGTTTATGTGGTGCAGGGGAATCAGACTCTGGTACTTAGCGCTTGCCAGAGCTTTCAGCGCTAAGCTATTCTTCCATACTTCCCCAGAAGTATGAGACTTGTGGCCTATTCCGTGGTGAATTTTTAGTAATGTTCTGTAAATAATATTGCAAAATAATACTTAAGTTTTTAGTTCAGTATGTCATACCAAATTTCCTCTCTCTCTCTCTCTCTCTCTCTCTCTCTCTCTCTCTCTCTCTCTCTTCTCTCTTGGTCTGTTTTTTCCATTACTGAGAAAGAAGAGAGATTCTTTCACCATGATACTGATTGTGATTTGTTCGTTTCTCCTTGCTGCCGTCAGTAATCCATTGTGAGTTTTTGTATAGTGTGAGGCCTAGGTCAAGGCGAATTTATTTGCTTATGAATGGTCCAATTATTCAAGCACCATTTGTTGGAAAGATAATTCCTCCTCTATTGACTTTTTTTACATCTCTGTCCAAAATAATTTGGCCATACATGTGTGGGAGCTTTTTCTGTGTTCTCTAGTCTGATCAGTTGATCTATGGTCTGTTGATTACTGAATATGTAGTAAGTCTTGAATTGAAGCACAGTGATTCTTTTCTCAATTATTTTAGCTCTTCTAGTTTCTTTGCTTTTCCATATATATCTCCTAATAATTTTCTTTCTGCCTATGAAACATCTTGCTGGGATTCTGATAGGAATAGCGTTAACTTCATATATCAACTTGGGAGGAAGTTACATCTTATGTGAAGTCTTCAATTTGTGTACACAGTATGTCTATTTAGCACTTCTGAGAATTATTTAACAATTTATTGTAATTGTTGGCATACAAATTGTATAGCTGTTTTGTTAAGTTTATACCTAAGCAATTTTTTGGAGTTGTTGTAAGTGACACTGTCTTTTAAATTTTGGTTTTCATGTTTGCTGCTATATATAGGAATACAGTTGAATTTTGTACATTAATCTTGCACCTCACAATTTTGCTGAACTTAATTATAAGTTTTATGTCTTTTTTGGTAGATTCTTTGGATTTTCTTTATAAACAGTCATGTCATTTAGAAATAGAAACAGCTTTATTTCTTCCTCTCTAATCTCTATGCCTTTTCTTTCTTTTCTTGCTTTATTATGCTGTTTAGACCTTCTAGTACAGGTTGTATACCTCTTATCAAAAATGTTTGGGAATTTTGGTGACTTCCATATTTTAGCTATTGTTAGTTGTGCTGCTATGAACATGGATATATATATATGTCTCCGTTATGTGTTGATTTGGCCTCTTTTGGATATATTCCCAGGAGGGGTGTCGTTGGATCAAAGGGGATATTTATTTCTAGTCTTTTGAGAGATCTCCACAATGGAATACTATGCATCTATAAAGTCCAACAGCGTGGAGGCTTTTACAGGCAAATGGAAGAAACTTGAGAACATCATGCTTAGTGAAGTGAGTCAGAAGCAGAAGGTGAAACATCGAATGGTCTCTTTGATATAAGAGACCCAGATCACAATTCTTATGGAACTTAAAAGGAAAAACAAAGTGAAAAAGGGGGGTAGGGCAGGGGAGAGAGGGTGGGAAGGGTAGGGGGAGGGACAAAAGGAGAGTGGGAAAGTCTTTGTCACCTTGACAAGATAAGGTATGTGCACAAAATCCTCAACTTCATTGTAAACCTTAAATCTTGCACTAATACATATCAATAAAATGGGGGAAAATGTTTGGGATCAGAAGTATTTTCCGATTTTTATTTGTTCAGATTTTGTAGTAGTTTCATATGCATTAGTGAGATGTCTTAAGGATTGAACCCAAATCATTTGTATTTCATAGACACCTTCTAAAAAAAAACCTGTTTTGTATTTGGTACTGAAGTTTGAATATACAGCCTCAAACGTGCTAGGCAAGCGCTCTACCACTAAGCCGTGTTCCCACCCCTTTTTATATTTTATTTTGAGGCTTTGCTAAATATCCTAGGCTGGCCTCAAATTTGTAGCCCTTTTGCCTTAACTTCCCTGGTAGCTGGGATTATAGGAATGCACCCTCATGCTGAGCTTATATATACCTACAATATTTTTAGGGTGTCTATGTTTTGACTTTAATCTGTGACATAAGCATGGAATTCAGGATGCGTGCTATCAGATTGGTGCTCAAAATTTTTTATATTTTGCATTTTAGATTTCAGATTTTTGAATTAAGGATGCTCAACCTGTACTATGTTGAAAGTGACAAGAGTGGATATCTTTGTATTATTCAAATCTTAAAGAGAAAAATATTCAGCGTGTCACCATTAAGTATGGTATTACCTGTAGGGTTTTTTTGTTTTGTTTTGTTTTGTTTTACCAGATGCTATTTATCAAGTTGAGGAAGTTCCTGTCTGTTTCTGATTTGCTGTCAGATTTTAATCATGAAAGGATGTCAAATTCTGAAAACTATGAATCTAGATGATCTTGTGATTTTTCTCATGTAGCCTGTTAATAGGTAGGGTAGGCTGCTGATAGATCATTGAATACTGAATCAACCTTACATTTGTGGAATAAACTCCATGTAGTTATGGCATTTAATTCTTTGGATTTATTGCAGGAACTCACTATCTAGTACTTTTTGAAAAGGGATTCTTATGTATAAAATTTGAGTTATGAGGCTGGAAAAATGGCACAGTGGTTAAAGCACTTGCCCGGTAAGTACAAGGCCCTAGGTTCAGTACCCTAGCACTGAATAAGCTGGGTGTGACAATGCACACCTGTAATCCTGGAGACTGAGGCAGGAGGATTTCTGTGAGTTCAAAGCCAGCCTGAGCTACATAGTAAATTCAAGACCAGCCTGGGCTACAGAGTGAGACCATGTCTCAAAAAAAGTGAAATAAATTTTAAGTGATAATTGGTGAATAGCTTTCTATTTTTGTACTGTATTTGGTTTTTGGATTAAGATAATACTAGTCTCTTAGAAAAACTTGAGGACTATTTTTTCTATTCTGACAGAGATTATGTAGCATTAATGCTAATTTTTCTTAATGTTTGGAGTACTTCTGCAGTGAAACCAGCTGGTTCTTCATATATCCATCTGGAAGTCTTTTGATTATGGATTCAATTTCTGTAGTGATTTTATAACTATTCAGATTACCTATTTAATATCATTTGAAATTATCTAAGAATGAATTGTGGTAGTTTAAGTTTTAGGAGGAATTGAACTATTTCATTCAAGTTGTTGAATTTATGTGCATAAAATTGTGCTATTGCCTTACCATGTTTTAAAATGGTTTTAGGATCTTCAGATAACTGTTTCATTTCTGATTTTGATACTTTGTATCTTTTCTCTTTTTATCTTTGTCAATCTTGCTGGAAGGCTACCAGTTTCATTGATCTTTTTTCAGCAGGCCAGGTTTTTTATTGATTTTTCTGTACTGTTTCTCTGTTTTCAGTTTCATTGATTCTTGCTCTTTCTTACTTTCTTCTGTTTGCATTGGGTTTACTCTTTTTTATTCTATTTTTTTGGATGCAAACTTAAATTGTTGACTAAAGACCTTTATTCTTTTTCAGTGCAAACATTTAGTGCTATAAATTTCCTTCTCAATGGTGCTTTATTTGAATTCTGTAAATTTTGATATATTGTATTTTAATTTTTCTTTATTGCTTTTACTTTCCCTTGAGACATCTTTAATCCATGAATTATGTGGAAATATATTAAGTTTAATAAAAATATTTAGTTTGTCACCATTAAGTATGGTATTAGCTGTAGCATTTTGTTTTTGTTTTACTAGATGCTTTCTATAAAGTTGAGGAAGTTCCTCTCTACTCCTAACTTACTGTTAATTTTTAGTCATGAATGGGTGTTAAATTTAGAAAACACTATGAATTCTGTGGAGAGTTTTTTCTGATATTGATTTCTAGTTGATATAATTATAATCAGAGAAACACAATATATAATTTCAATTTTTGGAGATGTTTTGTGATCCTGAATATGACTATTTTGGAGAATGGTCATGGGTACTTGGAAAGAATATAGATTCCATTAGTGTTTCACTACATTGTACTGTTTTTTAAAATTCTGTTCAGTGAGATCCCACTTTCCTGGGATTTTGATTAAAAACAATGGATTTCTTTGAAATTTGTTTTTTTAAATTTTATTTATTTATTTTTGTCTCTGCCTATTGTAAGCTTTTTTAGTACTTTTTGGTGATATATAGAAAACAGAAGAAAGAAAACTCGGGGAACTCACCACTGTGGTGTTCTTCAAGTCCTGAGGTCTTTAGGCTATCCACATTTCCTTACTACCTTTCAGAGTCTTCCAATTTGTGTTGTGTTTTGTTTTCTTCTATACTTATTACTTTCTTCTCTCTTCCTTTTCTCCCCCCTCATGTTAACTTTGCTAATGTGCATTTGCTAGGGAAACAGTTGTGTTACATCAATATTAAAAAATATTGCTGATGGTTATACATAAGATTCTACAATAACCACTTTAAACACTTCCCTAGTTGGAAAAGATATTTTTTCTAAATAAATAAATGACTTGTTTCCTTTATCTGGTTTGCTAAGGGGTTATCTATGACTTGTCATTTTGAAAGACTGGCTTTTTGTTTTCTTGAGATCACATATTGTTATATTTATTTCATTTATTTAAGATTTAATTTTATTATTACCTCTTCATAGTTTTTTTTTTTTTTTTTGAGACATGATATTGCTCTGTAGTCCAGGCTGGTCCTGAACTGACAGTGGAGCCCAGGCTGACTTTGAACTCAAGGCAATCATCCTGCCTCAGCCTCCAGAGGCTGGGATTATAGTCCTGTGCCCCCATGCCCAAGTTATGTGATGCTGGGGCATTGAACTCAGGGCCTTGGCCTTGCTAGGGAAGTGCTTTAACCACTGAGCTATTCTTCCAACCCCAGGTTTGTTTTTGTTATGATTAATTTTGTTTTCCCTATTACTTCCATTTTAGATTGAATCCATAACTCATTTTGCTTGATTTATTTTCAAGTAAAAATAAAAAAATTTGAAGGCATAAATTTCAGTCTAAATATAACTGTGTTCTGTAACTTCTGGTAAAAATTGTATAGCTTCTATATTGCTTTTCCACTTCAATATTGGATTTTTAAAAGTGAATATACATGATCTACAGATTCAATAACATTTTAATAACATATAACTTGGCAATTTGTGACCATATAAATCCCATCTGACCACTTGTTTCTTTCTTCTTAACCTTTCCCTTCCCTTCTCTCTCCTCCCATACTCAATCTCAGTATCTTTTCCCTTTTCCAGCAATCCATCTCCTCTCTTCTGGATATTGGATTATTTATAGAGAAGCTTCTCTCCTTTTTTAAAACTTATGATACATTTCAGTATCACAAAATTCACCCATTTAAATGTACAGTTCAGTGGATTTTTAATATATCCAGAGAGTTATGCAAACATCACCACAATATAATTTATATAATTTTAAACCTTCTTTTTTTGAGACATGATCTTGCTCTGTACCTCAGGCTGGTCCTGAACTCACTGGTGTAACCCAGGTTGGCCTTGGACTCACAAAATCTGCCTGTGTCAGCCTCTAGAGCGCTGGTGTGTGCCACCATGCCCAGCTTTTATGTGGTGCTGGGGAATCGAACTCTTGTACTTAGCATTTGCTTAGTCAAGCACTTTAACTTCTGAGCTATTCCTCCAGCCCTGTAATTTTAGACCTCTTTAAACACTCCGTGTCTTAGTTACTTTTCATTGCTGGAACAGACAGAATACCTGACATCGACAACTTTGGGGAGGAAAAATTTATTTTAGCTCACAGTTTAGAATCACATGACAACTGGAGCCAGAGACAGAACTCAAGATGTAGAAAAACAGGCAGAACCAGCACACACTCCTCCACATCAAGGACCTAGCACCTGCCCCTTCCAGCCAGGCCCTACCTATTAACAGTACACAGTACCCACAGGTACATGAGGCTCTTGGGAGACACTCTTGATTCACACCACAACACACTATATAAAACCCAGTTCACATTAACACACATTCACCCACCCTACCCTACCTGCCTTAGACAGCCATTCATTTGTTTTCTATCTCTGGATTTGCCTATTTTGAACATTTCACATAAAGTGAATCATAAAATATGTCATTTTTGTGACTGATTTTTTTCACCTAGAATAACTTTCAGGGTTCATATCAGTATTTCTTTTTTGTTACCAGATAATATTCCATTTTATAAATGTACAAAATTTTGTTTACCCATTTAGTGATTGGTGAACATTTAGTTTGTTTCCATTTTTGGCTATTATGAATAGTGTTGTGAATTTGTGTACAGATTTTGCAGTGGACATCTGTTTTCATTTCTTAGATAGATAATTAGGAGTTGAAATTGGTGGATCAGGTGGGGACATGTGGTTCTCATTGTGAGGACCTGACAAACTGTTCTGAGTAACTGAAACATAATCACGTCAGAAAAGTATGAGAGCTCCAATTTATTCATATGTCAACAACATTTGTTATTGTCTTTAAATTTTTTTTAGCCATCCTACTAGATGGGAAATGGTATCTTAACAAATGGGAGATTTTGGGTTTAACTTGCATTTTTCTAATGATGAATGATATTGGACATCTTATGCTATAAACAGAAACCCTGTCATGTCCTAACATTAAAACATAAGTGTTGGGCATACTGGCATATACCTATAATCCCAGAATTTCAGCAGTCCGAGTTGAGAATATTGAAAGTTGGAGCCCCACTGGGGCAAGTTAGTGACTTATCAAGACCATCTCTCAAAAAAAATTTAGAAAGGCTGAGATGTAGTTCAATGTGAAGGCCTTGAATTCAGTCCGCAGCACTGAAAAGAAACCACCAAAACCTTTGTTCAGAGCTAGGCACAGTGGTACATGCTTGTAATCCCAGCTATTCCAGAGGGTGAGGCAAGAGGATTGTGAGTTTGAGGCCAGTGTAAACAATTTAAAGAGACCCTGTCTCAAAAAAGGCTGAGTATATAAAATAACTCAGTGGTAAGAGTACCCCTAGGTCAATCCCCAGTACAGGGAAAAAATCTTATTAAAGTTTGAGGGGCATAAGAGAATAAAGCATAGTCTGTCTTTGGTGTAATATCTTCTTTGTATTTAAATTTTTACTTGTTCATGCTTACTTTATTTTGCTCCTTGTCTAACTTATTTTCTCATTCTCTTTTCATCTCATTCATATACCTGTTTCCTTAATTTTTTCTCCAAATTTTAAGTGAATATTTTCCCTTTCCTAGCATGAATATCTAGTATATAGTGACTCTATTAGTTGATCAAAATGAAGTTATACTTCAGCTTGGACACAGAGATATTCTTTCTTCTCTGGTTTCTTCAATAGGAGACATAGTTTACTTCTAGGTATTATATTTTTGTATTAATTTAAAACTTATAGGCCTAAGCTTTTAGTATTTTCTATACAACATGTCTTTTGCATTTCAAGAAACTCACAGGGCCTTACTTACTGGCCCAGGCCTGTAATTTCAGCACTGGGAGGCAGAGGCAGGATTATTGCAAGTCTGAGCCCAGCCTGGGAAATTTAGCAACTTAGCAAGACCCTGTTTCAAAATGAAGAATAAAAAATGACTGTTTTATATTGTGCAAAGGTTCTGGGCTTGATCCCTAGTATCACAAAAAGAAACTTTTAAATTCTAAATTTGCAGTCATAGTTTCAACATCTGCTAAGCAACCACATTTATTTTGGGCCTACCATGTAAAAGGTACCATATTGTTAAGAACATGTACAGGTAGAACAAGTAGACTGGGTGTGACTTACCACTAGTAAACTTCTGTTTCTGTGTGTAAAAAAAATAATTATAGCAAAACATTAATGGCAAAATATTTGTGTAAATTTATGAGGTACCTGACTCTCCAAATTACAGTTTGTTATACACGTTGCATATCTCTTGTCTGAATTGCTTTGGACCACAAGTGTTTCTGATTTTGTTTTGGATTTTGAAGTGTTTGCATACACATTATGAGTGCTCTCAGAGTTGGGATTCAAACCTATACACAAAATTTGTATCTCTTTTATATATACCCTATATACATAGCCTGAAGTTGGTTTTATCTAATATTTTTGTGCATCTGCATTTTGACCCATATTCTCAATATTTTGCTATTTTAATTATAATTATTAAGTATATTAGTTGTACCAAGTAATGGTATTCATTGTAATATTTTAATACATGATTATATTCATGCATTGACTATGTCTACCCGCAAAATCTTTCATCTGTCTACATAAGAGAGAAAACATGCAGTACTTGTCTTTTTTTGTGTTTGGCTTATTTTGCTTAAAATGATGTCCTCCAGTTTCATCCATTTTCTTGCAAATGATAGGATTTCATTCTTTTTATGGCTGAATACTATTCCATTGTTTGTATGTACCACATTTTCTTTATTAGTTTGTGTGTTTATGGTAAGCTAGGCTGATTCCATATTTTGGCTATTGTGAATAGTTCTTCAAAAAACATGAGTGTGCAGGTGTCTCTTTGGTATGCTGACATAATTTCCTTCATGTATACCTAGGAGTATGTTACTTGGATAATATTTTAGTTCTATTTTTAAGATTTTTATTTTGTAATACTGAGGGTTAACTCCAGGCGTTTGCACTGAGCTATGTCCCCAGCCTTTTTTCTTTTCTCTTTCTGCTATTATTATTTTTTTTTTTGAGATAGGAATTCACTAAGTCGCTAAGTTGCCCAGGTTTGTCTTGAATTTGGAATCCTCCTACGCCCACTCCCAGAGTTCTGAGGTTATAAGTATGTGCCACCACACCTGGCCTAATTTTAATTTTGGGAGGAAACTCCATACTGTTTTACATAGTGAACATGCTAAGTTAGCTTCCCCAACAAAAGATTTATTTTTCTGGATATTCTGTCTAGTATTTGTTTTTGTTTTTGTTTTGTTTTGTTTTGTTTTTGTACTTGAGTTTTGACTGTGCTACATCACATGAGGTCAGGTGTAGAATTTTCCACTTATGCCATTTCATTAAGACTCGGAGTTGTGGATTTTGGAGCATTTTATATTTTAGATTTTTGATTTGAGTTCCTCAGCCTGTATAGCAGTACTTGCTAAGTGGTAAATGTTTATGTTGTGCCAGTGCCATGCTAAGTGCCTTACAAACATCATCTCACTTAATTTTCTCAACTTTCTCAAATAAACTATTTCATTTTATGTTGAATAATAAATACGAAGAAACTTTTTATAGTCTTATAGCTAAAAGATGGTGGCACTAGAATTTAAATATTTATTAATTTTAGTCCAAATCTCATAATCTTGCTCATATTTCATTTTGATTAATAAGTAGAGGTGTTTCTAGGACTTTGTCTACCCCATAGTATCCTGTTTGTGAACTGTACTTCAATCTTTCCAGTAAAATGTCTGTGAGGTAAGTGCTTTGTCATTCTGTTGATATGGACACTGTTTTCACAGGTTTCTTGGAGTCTCTATCAGAGTTCCTGGGCCACACCCTATAGTGAAACCTGCAGGATCTTCCTTCTGACCCCGGGAAGCATCCAATTAAGAACACAGATTCCACCAAACTTGGAGAATCTGGAAAGAGTGACTGTGGTTAATAAGAGAGCCCTCAGCCTGAGGTCTGGCACAAACATGGCAACCAGTGAGGACTCTCCCCAGCCAGGTGGACATGGCAAAGCCTGTGAGGTAAGGAAAATGAAGAGATAGCAAGGATTAAGAATTTATGTAGAACTCGCAAGCCTAATAGAAGGATACTGCGAGGTGTGATAGAAATACACAGTGTTTAAATTTCAAAAATTATTACAGTAAAAGATACATTACCACTAATCTCCTCTCAATATACTCTCCCTAGCTTTAAAGGTAATTGTCCCACCATTATTGATACCTTCTAAAGCCACTCTGGAAGTCCTCTTTTGTGAATGTCTTTAGCAGATATGATCAGAATATGGTGAATGGTGTTGCTGAGTGCTGTGTAAGGGAAAGTCAGACTTCTAAAAACATTATGATGTGTCCTCATCCACATTATTCCCTGCGTCTGGCACCTTGTGACTTCTGGCTCTTCCACAAAATCAAAATGACCAAGAAAGGTAAACATTTTTAATCAGTTCAAGATATTGAGGCAACCTTGACAGTGTAACTAAAGACACTCAAGAAAGAAAACTTCCAGAACTGCCTCAGAAAGTGGCAAGGATGGTGAGATAAATGGGATAAGTGTGATCCAGGAGAGCAGTTTGCTGGGATTAATGGTGATATCTTTTACTTTAATATTTTTGAAAAATTTAAACATTTACCATGATTTTTATGCATTTCATATCTTGTTTTTGTTTGTAACACTTTTTTTTTTAACTAGTCAGGATTGTTTTCTCTGCACTTTTTTCTGGTGCTAGGGATGAAATCCAGAGCTTTGTGCATGATAGTCGAGTGCTTCATCACTGAGCTTTACACCAAACCACCATATTTTTATTGGTCATTTATTTCCCTGTTTAAAATTTTCTTTTACTATCCATCACTGATTTATCATACCTTATAGATTTAAATAGTTTTTTAATGATAGGCTAATAATTTTTACCATTCTTTTATGTTTTTGTAAATATTGTTGGCAGGTTATAATTTGAGGTTAACATGTAGTTTTGTTTACAGGTGGTAAAATGTATCAGATAGTTCTCCAAAGTCTTGTTTGAGAATGGCCATTCCCTCTTTTATTTCACCTGCAGATTTCAGCTCTCCACAGACAAGCACTATTAATATTATTATTATTATTATTATTATTATTATTATTATTTTGTGGTACTGGGCAATGAGTCCAGGGCTTCTGCACTGAGCTATCCCCACCTCTTTTTTTTTTGAGACAGGTCTCACAAAGTTATTAAGTTGCCCAGGCTGGGGGGCTGGAACTTGCAATCCTCCTGCCTCAGCTTCCCAGAGAACTGGGATTACAGGCTTGAGCCACTAGACTAGCAAGCACTATTATAATTCTTAATAAAAATCTTAAAGTTTTAGTTGTTTTGTTTTCTGTTATCTTTTCATTATGAAAGATTGAGATTTAGATTCTCTATGTCATATATACACAAGCACACTCATACCCTCTTTCTACTTAGAAAAGTACAGTGTATAATCTTTGGGTGAGGTCTACAGTCAGTGTTTATTACTGTGACATTTTGTGGTTAAGTCACATAATGTACATTCTGTGATTACTATTTTTATACAACTTTTTCTTTTTTCCTGGAATTAATAATTTTATAGTTTAGTTATTTGTTTGCCTTTCTAAGTACATGTAAATAATTCAATTCCAGAACTGGGTGTGTAGATTAATGGTAGAGCACTTTTCTAGCCTATGCGAGGTCCTGGATATGATTCCCAGCATAGCAACATAGAAATAAATATAAAAATAAGAACAATAACTTAACTTTAAATTCTTCCCATATATTTAAAACTCCTCTGCAAATATTCACTTAGGTAATAATCAGAGTGATAAATTTTTCTATTTACTTATTTATTTTTAATTAGCAAATCATAAATATATGTATTTATGGATTACAGTGTGATATTTTGCTGTATGTATGAAATGTGGCATTATAAAATCAAGCTGATCAAAGTGTTCATCATCATATTTACTTATCATTGACTATAGTTACTCTGCTGTGCAGATCAACATGATGATAGTTTCAAGTACTCTTCAGTATTTACCATATGCTGAGTACTAACTCCTTGTGAAGTAGGATCCATTTTTATCTCCATTTCAGAGAGAGGAAAACTGGAGCTTAGGGAATAATGGTCTTGTCCAAGTTCACCCAACTACTAGTAAGAGAGACTGGTCTCGCATGTAGGTATCAGTGTCCTCTTGTTGAGAAAAACCTGGCCTGGAGCTTGTTGACTTGTTGGGTTCTGAACCAATGCTCCCTCAGCTTGACACACAGGTGGTAACCTTTTCATTTTCTCTTTACCCTGTCACATCTGCCTTATGTTAGATAGCCCTGTTTCCTACAGATTGTGTCCTCATTTTGTAAAGGTGCATACTCTTGGGACACTTGATGAGACTTTTTTTTTTTTTTTTTTTTTTGGTGCTGGGAATGGAACCCAGGACCTCACACATGCCAGGCAAGTGCTCTACCACTGAGATGTACCACTAGTCATGAAACTTTGCATGCCTAAAAATGTCATGCAGACATGTATTATTTTACATATATATTGGTCTTTTTGGATGACTGTAGAATTTGATGTTAGAAGTAATTTTGTACAAAATTTTAAAAACATGATTCAAAGATCTTCCAAACTCTATAATACTCATACCTATTTTTTCTCTGTTTTTTTTTTTAAAGTATTCTTGTTTTTTTTTATCCTCCAATTTAAAAAATTCTCTACTAATTTCCTTTTTTATTTCTTTAATCTCTTTTCTGGTCCCTTTTTTAAAAGCTTTATTTTCTAAGTCTTTTATGTCTCATTAATGCTATTATATTTTTTATTTTAAGTAGCTCTTTTTATTTTCTGAATATTTGCTTCTTTTTTTTGAAGACAAAGTCTTGAGCAGTAGTCCCGATGGATCCTGAACTCACTATGTAGGGCAGGCTGGCCTCCAAATCATGGCAATTCTGCTTCTTCAGCCTCCCAAATGTTGGGATTCCAGGTGTGCATCACCATGCCTGGCTTATGTGATACTAAGGAATCTAACTCAGGGCCTTCACTCTTACTAGGCAAGTACTTTAACCACTGAGCTATTCTAGCCCCAGAATATTTGCTTTTAATAACACTGTTTTTATTTTACAGATGCAGCATTTATTACTCAAAACATATTAGTAATGTTTTTAACTTTAATTTTTTAGTAATAACATAGACACATGGCTTTAAAAATAAAAAGCTGTAATACTATTCTCAGTAGCCCAGCAAAAAATTAAATACCTGGGAGTATACCTAACCAAGGAAATGAAGGACCTATATAAAGAAAACTACATTACACTGAAGAAAGAAGTTGTAGACGACATCAGAAAATGCAAAGACATCCCTATTCTTGGATAGGCAGAATCAGTATAGTCAAAATGACTATACTGCCAAAACTGATATACAGATTCAATGCACTTCCTACCGAAATACCAACAATCTTTTCCACAGAACTTGAAAACATGATCCTTAAATTCGTATGGAACCGAAGGAGACCTACAATAGTCAAAGCAATCTTAAATAAAAAGATTAAGGCAGGTAGCATTACAATTCCAAACATCAAGTTATACTATAAAACAATAGTTGTAAAAATGATATGGTACTGGCACAAAAAACAGACAGGTACACAAGTGGAACAGAATTGAGGAAGCACAGTCAAACTCAAATACCCTCAGCTACCTATTCTTCAATAAAAGAGGAGCCAAAAGCATATGCTGGAAAAAAATACCACTTCAACAAATAGTTCTGGGAAAATTGGACATCTACATGCATAAGAATGAATATAGACACACATCTGTCACCATGCACCAAAATCAAATCAAAGTGGATCAAAGACCTAGATATTAAAAATGAAACACTGAACCTCCTGGAGGACAAATTAGGCAAACATCTAAAAGACAGAGGTATAGGCAAAGACTTTCTTAACAGAGTAAATTCTCTTGTCAGTTTTTTTCTTATCTGCTTGTTGCTCCCTAATACAGTCAGGCTAGTTATTTTGTGTGATTATCATCTCTATGCAAAAAATAGCTGAGAACACATTTTTATTTTCTCCCATTTGTTCCATAACACATGGCCTACTAAGAAAAATTTTAAATAAAGCTTTTGTTAACTAAAAATGATTTTGTGAAGTATAGTACAAATTATAAACCATGCTGCTGTGGACATCCATGTTTATGTTGCTTCATTCATGTTTATATCCTCTTAAAGTATATATTGATGTGTGGAATTAATAGATTAGAAGTTAAATTTGTCATGTGAAAAACAGATATATGTACCTGAGTGGTATGTCATTATATAGATCTAGAAAAAATCCATAGTCAGCATTCAGAGTCCTACTCTCAAAGATAACTACTACCCTGACCTGTATGGTGATTATTTCCATTGAAAAGAAAAATGCAGTCCATAGGTTGGGAGATGCTATTTTAAAAAAAGAAACCAAGACTTATCTGTAGTGGATAAAGAACAACAACAACAAAAAAAAACCATAAGAAGTAGACTGGCCCACTATTGGACAGATAAGTAAAAAGTAAAGGTATCCAAAGGGCTAATAAACATCTGAGACAGTCTCATTAGTCACCAAGGAAATGCCAATTTAAACCATAATGTGATATCACTATACCCCCACCAAAATTGTGATAAGATTGAATGATAAGCACAACTAATGACCATGATGAGTGATGAGAAGCTGCATGAGCTTTTTTTCCTTCCTTCCTCCCTCCCTCCTTCCTTCCTTCTTCCTTCTTTTGTGGTATTAGAGATTGAGCACAAGGTCTTGCATTTGATCAACAAGCACTCTACCATTGAGCTGCAGTATATCCCCAGACCCAGCATGAGCTCTTATATGCTGCTGGAATGTAAATTGGAACACTGTAAAACATTTATCCTTAGTCATTAAAGCATATGTAGCCATATGAGGAAACAGTTTTCCTCCTAGGAAAACATCCAGTAGAATGTCTTGGCCAGTGTACCAGAACAGAGGAGTCAGTGCATTATTTGTAATGGCCAGTAACCAGAAGTGACAAAAATGTCTACCAATGATAATATGGATAAATTATTTGAGTACATTATTGAATGAAAAGTCAGGCATGACAGAATATGTTGTATTTGTTTCAATTTTTATAAGGTTTTAAAACAGGGAAAATAAAGCCATATTGTACAGGGGTACATGTGTAAAAGTAGAAAGCAAAGCAAGAAAGTAATTCTTAACCACCATTGACAGGATAGCTGTTTCCTTGATGAGTGGCATGGTGGGGAAGGAAGCTAAGAGAGGCTTTCTGGGCAAGAAGCTAAAAATGTTGTTTCCAGATGAGGTGGAAATGAGGAATTTGCCTTGAAAAATTAGTTAAGCTGAATATTTATGTTTTTAATGTCACGAATATCCTATTTTATGACAAAACTCTTTTGAAAAAGTACGTAAATACACAATCAAATATATATATCCTCCAATTTTGATCCTATTAGCCTGTATACATTTTCTAAAGTCAGCTACAGATTTCCAAACATACATATGTGTGCATGCATGCACATACATGTGCACATCTATATCTATTTTTATTTTTTATATCCATTTTTAAATCAAAATGTTGTCATAAAACACTTCCACACTGAGAGATAGGTCTGTGGTAGAGTGCATGCTTGACATGTGCAACACCAATACCATAAACTAAGTAAAATAACAACTTCCAACACTTGCTTTTCTTACTTAATGATGAATCCTGTGTTTAAGGACTTAACTTATTTTGCGGGTTGAATCTTATGTGGATATGTAAAAATATACTACCCAGTCTTTAATTAATAGGCATTTAATATACTTTCCAATCTCCCGCAATTATACATAATTCCCAGTGAGTATGCTTATGCATATTTCAGTTCATATAAAGGAGAGTGTTTAAAAAGAAATTTCTGTAAGTGGAATTCCCAGAACAAATTATATATCAGTGCATTTTTACCATAGACGGCATAACACAAAGTGTCTTGTCATTTTTGGGGGGGGCTAAAATATAGTATCTCAGTACAAATTTATTTTGCATTTTGTTTTATGGCTGACATTGTATTTATGTGTTTAAAGAGTCATTTTCAATTTTTTCTAAGCTATTTTAAAATTTCCTTTGCTCTATTAGGTTGTTGCTATTTATGTATGAAGGACATTGTTCTCACTCTTTTTTTGTGCTTCTCAACTTTTTTTTTTCCAGCCTCTCTCTCTCTTTGGTACTGAAGAATGGGCACATAGTCTCCAAGTGCTCTACCACTGAGCTATATATCCAGCCCCTCAATTTTCTTCATGTGTTTCATCTGATTGAATTTATCAATCTTTTTTGTCCTCCAATATTTGTGTCATAATTAGAAAGTCTTTATTACTAAGCTATATTTGTGAGAGAAAAGAAGAAGACTCTATTTTTGTTTGAATACTTTTGTGTTTTGTTAATTTTAATTAATTAATTTCAGTACTAGACATTAAACCCAGGTCCTAGGCAAGTTTTTTTACCACGAAGTTGTATCCCCAAACCATCTTATTTATTTTTTGACAGGTTTGTACTGAGTTGCCCAGGCTGACCTCAGACTTATGTTTCTCCTACATTAACCTTCCAAGTATCTAGGATAATGAGCATATGTTACTGTGCCTAGAAGAGACTTTTTAATTTTTTTATCTTATTTTTAACTTCTACTTCTGATTTTGTTGTAAAGCCTTAGCCATCAATCTGTCTTTTTATGTTTTAATTTTTAAAGTTTAGTCTGACTTAAATTTTTTAACTGATATATAAAAACATAAAAATTGTCTCTATTGGTAATATTTGATATATTGTCCAACATTGAAATCAGGATGAACCTATTTATCTCCTCAAATAGTCACAATTTCTTTATAGCAAAAATATTCTAAATCATCTCTTCTAGTTTTTGAACTATGCTTATAGGTGCATTATCACTACCTATAGGCATCCCACTTTATACCACATTTCACACCCATCAGAACTTCCTACTCCTAAAATGTAACTTAGTTATTACATTGACATATAGTAGAGAAAAGGAATGTGATAAAATTAACATCATTCTTGATTTTAAAACGAATCAGATTTGCTGGAGTGGGGATGTAGCTTAGTGGTAGAGTGCTTGCCTACCATGCAGGAGGCCCAGGCTTCTATTAATAGCACAGGAAAAAAGAATGCTGAAGTTGAGCCATCCACACCTCCAATTTCTTCCTAAAACTCACCCAGGGATTGTCACTTTAGCAATGGGGGCTGATTAACATCATCTAGAATTAATCATTTTGTATTGAGTTCTTTATTTATATAAATTTATAAATGCTTTGTCTTGTTTGATATTTTTCCATTCCTCTCTGACTAGTTAAGATGGAGACATTGCCATTGTGCTCTTGGGATTTCCTCTTCATGATATCCAGAATGCTTGCTTTTGAGTTGAGTCTTTGTTTTGTTAAATTTTCTTTCTTTGTCAGATTTAATTCTTTTATACTAGATTGATGTTTAGATGGAGACCTTGCTTCCTTTCTGTTGACCTGTTGCTTTTCTGTTTACCTTTACTCTTCTGATTCTTTGTTCAATTTTCTATGTAATATATGAAAGATATACTTAATATTATGCTTTCTAATTTTAGTCCTTTTTATTTCTTTTACTATATGCTGTATATTTACTTGTTGTGCATATCTTCTTGTAATTTGAAAGGGTTGAATTTTTTTAGTTTTTCAAATGACTACTTCTATAACATTAACTTTATGTAATATAATTAATCTTCCAACTATTACAAGTTTCTATTTCTATTACTATGAGTAATGACAATTTGTATATTGCTATTATGAGAGTTTTTATTAGCTTTCTCTGAACTTAGAATTTTGAGGCTTGTCTGTATAATTTTTTTGTGTCAACTCTTTCTTCTGTGACACATTTATATATTGACCTTTCTCACATTTCTGTCATTTTCCTATTATATTTTAGAGTCTTTGTCTCTCAAACCAAAGAAGAAATTACTCATGCCAATAGCAGTAGCCAGGGTCTTAGCATTTTTTTCCAGCTACCCAAGTCCCAGTCTTTCCAGGGATGACACAAAGAGGGCCAGGTGATACACAGTAGGGTGAATAGGTATCTTATATTAAGCTGTAAGAAAACTTACACTATTGTCTAAAGACATGCCCCTTCCGATTCTGTTTGTGATGTGAATGTCTTTGAATAGATAGTCTAGAACAAAGGGCAGTATGATACACACACACACACACACACACACACACACACACACACACACAGTCTTTGTACTGGTTCCTTGCACAAAGTTCCTAAAACCCTTGTAATTTCCTAAGTGAAGGAGTGTGTGGAACATCTTTTGTATTACTATTATGTCTTTGATCCCAGTTCTTGGCACAGAACTCTTAAGCATTTGGAATTTCCTGGGTGATAGGAATGTCCTTTGTTCTAATGAGGGGGCTCATGGGCTGGTGGCATAGCTCAGCAGTTAAAATGTTTGCCTAGCATGTACAAGGCACTGGGTTTGATTACCCAGCACCATGTAAGCCAGGTGAGGTGGTATATACCTGTAATCCTAGCACTTGGGAGGCTGAGGCAGAAGGATGACTGTGTGTCAGAGGGAAGCATAGTGAGTTCAGGACCAGCTTTGACTACGGAGTGAGACCATGTCTCAACAAACTAAACTAAACTAAACTATATGAGATGGCTCTCGATGGCCTCTTGTATGGCTTTAGGATGGAACTGGTTGCCAGAAGGCTAAATCATGATTAGAAGCTTGAAATTTCCAGCCCCACTTACTGTCTTTCTGGGAAGGGGAGGGGGCTGGAGATTGAGTAAATCTCCATGTGTATTTGATGAGCTCCTGGCTTGGTGAACACATGGAGGTATTGCAAGGGTGGTGCCCTTGTACAGGGCATGGATATATGTGAACGAAGCTTCCATGTTCTCTCCAAGGGTGCCACTCTCCTTATACCTCCACGTGTTCACCAACCCAAATGCTTTCTGGGACCCACCTTTCAATGATTTTTACAGAAACTTCATCACATAAGTATGATTATTACTCAGTCTCCAGCCCTATATATAGGACCCCAGGGCCCCGAACCCAGCCTATTGAACAAATTCCATAAACCATAAGGATTTACCTTAAAAAGCCAATTGTTTTTCTTCTTGACTTTCTATATTGACCTTTCTATGTGGTCCCACAAACGAATCTAGTACAGCAGGTTGTATTGTCAATTACATAGATTCTGTCATGGCAATTTCATCATCTAACAATCCTCGACAGTAAGATGAGACCAACTGAAAGCCTTCCAGAGCTAAGGTCACATCACTAATCACATGAGCTGAAGTCAGGGCCAGGTTTGTTATCAACTTTTCTAATTAGATATGGCTTAGGAATGACTGCCTGCAGTATGCACATAAATGAAGAGCCAATTGGGAGCTGCAATTCACTGGGATGCCTAGCATCTTTGCCAGTCCAGGACTAGATCAAAATTCAAAATTTGAAGTAAAGTTTTTACTGAATGTGGCCTTTGCACCACTGTGAAGTCAAGAAAAATTCTAAGTGGAACCACCATAAGTCATGGACAATTTGTATTTCCAAATTCTGGCCAGGTGAAACTGCTGCATAAGCCATTCATATCAACTTTGGAAAGGCAAGTAGCCATTCTCTTCAGTTTAGTAATTGTTCCACAGGGCCTATAGTATTCATTTAGGTATACCTAGAGGTGTTGGCTATGGTGAATACACCTCTCTTCGTGATTGTAACAGTTTTAGATAGTGTAAATTTATTTGCTGTGCTTCTAGGGCAGAAATAGTATCATTTGTCCTTCAGCAAGGTTTTAGGAAAAAATTGATATCTGTCTTTTTCTTTTTACTGAAACCGGGGGCATTCTGCCACTGAGCTATATCCCTAGCCCCCTTTAAAAGTGTCAAATTTTAAGTCATATGAATTTTTTTACCAAAATAAAAAAGCTTAAAAAATATAGAGAGAGATAGCAAGTAAACTTGAGCATATATATATATATATATATATAGAGAGAGAGAGAGAGAGAGAGAGAGAAAGAGAGAGAGAGAGAGAGACAGAGAGACAGAGAGAGAGACAGAGAGACAGAGAGAGAGAGACAGAGAGACAGAGACAGAGACAGAGACAGAGACAGACAGATGGACAGACACTCACCTATAGTCCAGGCTATTCTGAACTCGCTACATATCCCAAGGTGCTTCTGAATCTGTGACAGTCCTCCTGCCTCAGCCTCCCAATTTCTGGGCTTACAGGTTTGTACCACCATGACCTGCTTATGTGATGCTGGGATATTCAATCTAATGTTTTTCACTTTCTAAGCAAGTGCTCTAACTGCTGTGCTATTTCTCCAACCCTGTTATTATTTTAAAATACTGGTTATTGAACCCAAGGTCTTTAATGAGCTACATTTCCACCTCTTTTTAATTTTGTTTTGTTTTGTTTTGTTTTGAGAAAGTTATTGCTAAGTCACTAAGGTGTCAAGACTGGGTTCAAACTAGCAATTCTTCTACCTCAGCATCTTCAGTAGGTGGGATTTAAAACATGTGCCACCGTACCTGCTTGACCTACTTTTTTCTAATTGTGTAATTTTCTTAGTGGGCAAAATGACTCTTTATAGTGTGCCTAAAGTGTTACAGTGCACCTAAAGTGAGAGCTACTGTTTGTCCTGGAGAGCTCTCCTTAATACTCTGGAGTTTCTTGGTTTTGGAATGATCACCCAAGTCTCCATATAGACATGTGAATAGATAGAGTAATGGTTTTCAATATATGGGGATCCTGGACAAGGATTCCCAAGACATGGATAAGATTAATGTGGGGAAGGCAGACGTAGGCTGGCTGGCTGCATAAAGAGTAGTATCATAGGGGCCATAGACAGTGTTTGTGACATTAAAATCAGTCACAGCAATTGAAGATAAGCAGGGGGTGTACTCCTCAGGAGGTCAGAGTCTGTGTAGAATCTCCAGTTTCCTGTTAATGAACCTGTTGACCATGGCAGATGTGGTTTGATCTTTGAGAGCAAAATTAAAGTAGTCATTCCATTTTCTAATTTCTGTCTGTAGTTAGAGATTATCCATCTTCATTGTCTACTCTTCTCCCCCTATGATTTTAATTTGCACATAAGCCAGGCATGATGGCACATGTCTATAATCCCAGCACTCAGAAGGCTGAGGCAGGAGGATTGCCATGAGTCCAAGGCTAGCCTCAGCTATGTAATGAGTATAGGACCAGCCTAGGCTACAGAGTGAGACACTGTCTCAAAAAAATTTAATTTGTACATAAACTTTGAGGTGTTCTGATTTCTTTGAAGATTGGTCCCTATCTGGGGCACACTAGCAGTTGTATGAGTTGATATAACTCAGTCAGCCAAGGAGAATATACTGTGAAGACCACCCTGAATTTTTATGAAATTCTTCATGCTTACAATGGTCTGGAAAATCTTTAAGATAGCAAGTAGATTTGAGCAAGAATAAAGCATAAAGAATACTCATTCATGTGCTTGCTCAGGTCATTGACTTTCCTTCCACTGCAGATGGACAAAGGCCAATAATATAGGGTAGGATGGGGATTTAGGAACAGGAGTATTTAGTAGAGCCAGAGAGAGTGGAGAAGTATGGGGGATGAAAGAGAGGAAAAGGAAATCCACAGAATATGGAGTAATGGAATACAGACAGGGCTGGGTTGTACACATTTGCTGTGCTCTGTGTGAGGAGAAGGTTGTAAGGCTTTATTGGAGGGTGAAGGAAGAGCAGAATGTATGGTGAGAGAGTTCTTAAGGGACTTGTTTTAGTTTTCCATTGTTGGGACAGAATACCCGACATTTACAACTTTAGGGAGGAAAGATTTGTTTTAGCTTACAGTTTCAGAAAGTCACAATCCATTCACAGGTGGGTGGCTGGAAAATGGTGGAATCACATGGTGGGACTGCAGCTAGAACCAGAGATAGATCTAGTTCTCTGGAGACCACCATCCTCACAGCATGGTGGAACAGAGACAAGACTGGGAAAAAGGGTGGAACCAGCACACACCCCTCCCAGTCAAGCCCCAGCACACACCCCTTTCCAGCCAGTTCCCACCTCCCACACTACGTAGTATTCATGGGTACATGAAGCTTTTGGGGGACATACCAGATCCAAACCATGACATTCTACCCCTGACCCCAAAAGGCTCATGTTTACTCCTTTAAGCAAAAGGCATATAGTCCTTTTTCTAAGAGTTGCCAAAGTCTTAACAGTTCCAGCACTGTTGAAAAAAAGTCCAAGTCCAATGTCTCCTGAAATGCAAGGCAAATTCTTAGTTGTGAACTCCGGTTAAAACCAAAAAGTTAGGCACTTCCAATATACAATGGCACAGGGTAAACATTCCAGTTCCAAAAGGTAGGAATAGGAGGATAAAAGACAATAGGGTTAAAAGAATTCCTAAATCCAGTAGAGCAAGAGTAAAATTCTGTAGTCCAGTATGCAGCACCTGGGGTAAAGTGAGGCAAGGTATGAACTCCAAAGGGCTTGGGTGGTCCTGTGCCTGCAGCATTGTCACTGGTGCAACCTCCATCTTTGATTTGAGCTGAATCCACTCACAGCCTGCAGCTTTCCTCAGCAGATGATTCATGCTCCTGGCTTCTCCAAATTCCTGGGTTGTCCAGTGCACCCGAGGCTTCTCCATTACAGCTTTAAGTGTTGCCCTCCCAGGGGCACAGTACTTGGCCTCCAAGGTGTTCCTCTGATATCTGGTGAAAGCTTCGATGAACCCACAACTCTTGCACTCTGCAAGCTTGTAAAGACAGGACCACGTGGACATCACCAAGATCTGCCATTGACATGAGCAGTAGCCTGACCTCTTTGGACAAATGTTGCAGAAGTCTATGCATTCTTATATGGTTGAATTTCAGGTGGTTGATCTTTGGCAAATATTTTTTTTCCTCTGGCCCCGGGGTACACTTCTCAGAGCAAAGTTTTTTGCCTTTCCACCCTTGAGCTGGTAAAGGGTGGGGTCTTGTTGACTTTTGAGATGCCCTCAAGGCGTCTTTTTTACAGTCCCAAGTGTAAGTACTTGGCTTCTTTTTAATGTTAATTTCCCTGTGCTCTTTGGCCCTGCCACTGCGGTCCATTTTGGTCTGGCACTGCAAACTTTTGATATGATTTTTCTTTCATTTTATTCTGTCTTTCACCATAAACTTGGCCAAAAGCCACAAACAGCAGCCATATAACAGTTTGAACATCAGTCTGCCTTGAGATTTCCTCTGCCAGATTAAGCAGTTTACCATCCATAATCTCACTTTCAGGCAAAGTCTCTGGACAAGGGCAGAATGCCGACAAACTTTTTGCCAGAATGTCGCCCATGTGGATTTTAGACCACTTGCCAGTATAGTTCTCCTTCTCATCTGAAACTTTTTGATCTGGCCTTTCCAATCCGCACTTCTATCAATATTCTGGTCTTCTGGTCTTACTAGTATCTCCCAACAAACTTGGCTCAGAGCAATCCAAAGCTTTTTCAGCTGACACTCAAACCTTTCTAAACTCTTCCAATAAACTGGTTCCAAAGGCTTCCAAACCACATAGTCAGGTAAAATCACAGCAAGAGCCCCACTTCTCTGGTACCAATTTCTGTGCTAGTTACTTTTTCATTATTGGGACAAAATACATGACATCCACAACTTTCAGGAGGAAAGATTTATTTTAATTTACAGTTTCAGAAATTCACAATCCATTCACAGGTGAGCAGATGGAAAATGGTGGGATCACATGGTGGGGCCACAGCTAGAGCCAGAGCTGGAGCCAGTGCTCTGGAGACCAGCATTCTCAAAGCATGGTGGAACAGAGACAAGACTGGGAGAAATGGTGGAACCAGCACACACCCTTCCAGGTCAAGCTCCAAGAATCCACCCTTTCAGTCAATTCCCATCTTGCAGTACTGCAGTATTCACAGTGTTACAGATTGAAATCAAGAAACCATCAAACATCAGTGAGAGTAAAGAGTGAAGTAAGGATCCTTTATTTTACAGCCAGGATATTGCAGCCAGTGTCCAGGCTGCCCCCTGACTCCTAATGTGTCTCTTGCCTAGCAAGCTTAACAGAGGATACTTATAGGCACTTACGGGGCACAGGTTAAGTGATTTTACATCATTATTTCTGGCAGGATTATTACAAATTAGGAGCAGAAATAAGGCAATCAACAATTCAACAGAAGGCAGCTTGGTCACACAATCATAGAAACAGAATCACTCAAGTACCACAAAAAAACACTAATGTGGGGTTATAGAAACCACAAAAATTACAAAAGTATCTCTATAAAGTCCCCAAAATATACCTATAGTATCCTGAAAGCACACCCACAAAGTCTGGACTTTAATGAAACATTGACAATAGATACATGAAACTTTTGGGGAACACCCAGATCCAAACCATGACAGGACTATACAGGTAAAGATAGATTGGGGACATTTTCTCCTTTTTCGACCTTGTACTGACAAAAAAAAAAAAATCTGGATAGTGGTGAGAAGAGTTCTTAGAGCCTCAAGACTTGGAATACTTGGGGCTGGAGGAATGGCTCAGAGATTAAAGCACTTGCCTAGAAAGTGCTAAGTCAAGTGCTAAGTACCACACAGTTTGATTCCTCAGCACCACATAAGCTCGGCATGGTGGCACACACCTGTAATCTCAGCACTTGGGAGGCTGAAGGAGGAGAATTGCCATGAGTTCAAGGCCATACTGGGCTCCATAGTGAGTTTAGGACCAACCTGGATTACAGAGCAAGACTATAAAAAAAAAAAAAGATTTGGAGTACTTAACAAATTAATGAATTTAGAAGTATTTCACATGTTGCAAAGGGGCCATTTGAGTTTTAAGTGGTCTTTAGTAAAGTTATACAAATTTTGAAGGTAGCCAACTGAAATGTCAGCATAGTGGCAAAGCATATAATTATTAAGAATCTTTTGAAGGGTAGGATCAGCCAGAGCCTCAGAGCAAAACTCTGTCTCAAAAAAAAATTCTTTTGAAGGGAACGAGGATTGGATTGAAGGTCTCTAATGAGTACCAAGTTCAAAAATCAGCAAAAAAAAAAAAAAAAAAAAAAAAAAAAAAAAAAAAAAAAAAAAAAAAAAAAAAAAAAAAACAAAAAACAAAAAACAAAAAAACAAGCCAGAGGAGCACTCAAAGAATGAAAATCACATTTTTACTTTGTTCCCATGGACAACATTCTGAAACACAGGGATCTGAGTATAGACTCTGTGGATCCCTAAATCACCAGACAGGAGAGGAGCACAGTAGGCTGGAGAGACCTGAGTACCTAAGTGGAGAACAAGGGTCTGGAGAGAGATCCCCATTTTATTCAAGTCATGGCAAAAAGCCATCCAAAATAAAAAATGAACAAGTGAGAATATTGAGTTTGTTAGTGCTATTGCAACAAACAAAGCACCCCAGATTCCAACAGTGGAGTCATAGGAGGGTAGCTTGCTCTATGTTTTATAGGGAGGTGTAAACAAGCTCTAGGATTTACCAAGGAGATTATTTTTGAAATCAAAGGATGTATTAGCTAATGAAGAAATATTTGTCTCTGTATGTGACTAATTTTAAGAGAATAGTTTGGTTAATAATTTATGAGATGAACAGGGAGCTGAAGTGTCTGTCAGACCTTATTTGTCTGTTCAGGTTAAAGGGGAGGTGTCTATTTCTGGCCTTGTTACAGGTAGACAAAGGAGTAATTCAACAGTCTTATGGGAATCATGACAGCAAGCAGCAAGCCTTAAATAAGTTGTATGGGAATACTCTTTCTTTGTGGTAAATAACTTCCCAAGAAGGAACACAAGCAAGTATGGGGTTGCGGGGGGGGGGGGGGGGGGGGGGTGGTTCTTATCTGTTACTGTCTTCAGGGCACAGATGGAGTTCATTGTTGTCAAGAGTTCTTAGTTCTGCTTGAAAACCTAAATATGGCTCTTACTATTGGAGAGACCACCTAAAGGCAGACATTCCAAATGGTCCTACATGTCTATGGCACCAGTCATGTTTTTCTTCTGCTCCATGTAATGGCTAAACCATGGCTGGAGGAAGAGACTGGAGAAGCCGTTTGGAGATGTTGACAATTTTTTTTTCCTGTAAGATGTAGGATTGGAGCTCTCCCTTGGAAGGGTAAGGGTTGCCAGATTCAACAGTGAAATTCAAGGCCTTTGGCAACAGTTCGGGAGAGATATACCAGAGCATTTTCCTTTGTGAGGAAGGCTCCAGAGATAGTTCTAAAAGACAAAAGATCATTAATCTCTGTCTCTGTCTCTCTCTTTTTCTGTGTGTGTTTTTGTGTGTGTCCTGTACCTTTTTGTATTTTCTTTTCAGACACTGAATTGTTGCTGTATCTCTTCTGATGCAAAATCTCTATGGTCCACTTTAGTAGCAGTAAAATGACTTCCTCCCCTCCCCCCACCCAAACCTTGGTCATCTTCTACTAGTTCTGAACACCTTCCCTCTGAATAAGTGAGACTGAAGAGAAACCAGGCACTTTTGTAAATGTACAGAGGTCCATTATGTTCTGCATTTTGTGTTACATGGGTCACTGTAAGAGGACACAGCAAACAGTGTATTGAATGAAGTGGTAATTATCTTTATGACCTAGGAAAATGTCATTGCACCAGAGAATACAGGTGACTGACCAGAATTAAATTATTTAAATTCTTTAGGCTCCTTTCTGGCTGGGCTGCCTCCCCAAGGGTCACCAACCACTGTGGTCTAGGGTTGCCATTAGGGAAAAGAAAAAAGGTTATACTCAGGAATGTTTAAGAGAGAATCTCAATTTTTCAAAATATGTCTATATTCTGTCAATGTCCTTTGCTTTCATTTTTTATCTAGGGAGAGGCTAGAAGCAGGTGATCCCTTTTTGGGGTTAGTTATAATTCTCTCACAAAACTGCCCAAGGTTTGTGGATGAGGAAGAGGTGAAGGAGGTATCTTAATTTTTCTTTGGTTGCTAGGACACAGTCCCAACACACACAACTTACAGGAGGAAAGATTTATTTTGGCTCACAATTTCAGAAGATATCAGTCCATTCATGAGTGGCTTTCAGTGATGGAATAGTGTGGAGGAGGCTTAGCTTTCAAAAAACTGTTCATCTCACATTGGACAGCAAGCAGAATAAGGAAGGCCGGCACTAGTAAGGGCATTGCCCCTTCCAGGTCAAGCTTCAGTGATCCGCCCCTTCAGACTACACCCCACCTTCTAGTAGTACAGAAAATTTATTGATTAACCCCCATGATTGAATCACCTTCCAAACATGAAGCTTTTGGGGGATATTCCAGATCCAAAACATAACAGAAGTAAAGTCAAATCCCTTCAGTCAATTTTTAATTTTTATTCGTTATTTGGAGCACTAGATATTGAAATTGGGGCCTAAGGTACACTAGGCAAATTCTGTACTGTTGAGCTACTCCTCAGGATCGCCCCATTTTATTTAAACACACACACACACACACACACACACACACACACAAATGCATAATGTTTATATTGAACTTAAGTATTTTGTGCACATATATATCATGTCAAAATTACAGTCCCTTCCTCTCCCACTTTTTGACTCTCCCACAACTCTTCCCCTCTCCCCTATTTTTTAACCCCCCCTTTTTTTTTACATATCTCCCTTCTTCCTTCCCCCACATCCCCCTTTCCCTTTCTTTCTCTACAAAGCCCATCTTCTTCTGTGTCTCTTGCATTTTTTATGGTTTGGTTTTTCTCATGTTGGAGAAACCATATAATATTCAACTTTCTGGGTCTATTTCAATTAACTGAACATCATGGTCTCAAGGTACATTGATTTTCCTAAAAATGACTCAAATGTGTCATTTTTAATGGCAGAGTGATACTCCTTTGTGTATATATACCACATATTCTTTATCCAGTCATCTGTACTCTGGCATATTGGCTTCTTCCAAGATTTGGCTAATATCAATTGTGCTGCTATAAAAAGACATTCAGGTTATCATTATATCAGTTGGATTTCTTGGGCTAAACATATCAAAGACTGAATGAATCACTACATAAAATGAACTTAAGTCTATATCTTAAAAGTATATCACATATAAAGCAGTAGATGTAATGGCATAGTTATTTCAGAATTTTTATAAGAGTTCTTTCCCAAAGAGAAGCCGGGAGAAACGAATAATATCATTATTACAAATTTAGTTACAAGCATGAAATTCAGGCATAAAATTCAAGAGTCACAGGTTAAACTAATAGCCAGCTGAGCTCTTATTCAATGGACTAAGGCTATGTGATCTTTTATCTTTGCCACTCAATGAAAGCTTCAGGGAAAACACCCTAAAAACCACTTATTTACCAACTTTTATTGTTATTGGAACTAATAATATCCCAAATCAAAACCACTGCCTTCTGCCACTCCACCCCCAGCTAAATATATGTATACATACACATCAAGAAAATTTTGTAGATGAAGATTTTATACCAGTTTCCCATGTTGAATATAATTATGTTTTGCAAACTGATGTGTTAATAAAAATACTAAATATGAGGGGAAGTTTCACAAATTTTATGAGAAAGCTGGGACTGTTTTAGTGGAATAACAAGCAAATGATTGATACCAAATTTTTTTGCTGCACTTTCTCTTTAGATGTTTCCTTTCCTCTATGTTCTTTGGTCCTGCTTGTCTCTCTGTTTCTCTTAAAGATTCCTTCAGGTATTTTAAGCAATGCTGGGCTACTGGTTACATATTTCTTTAGGGATTCTTGGTCATGAAAGATTTTTACTTTCCTTTCAGTTTTTAGGGATAATTTTTCTGGATGCAACAACCAGGTTTGACCCTTGCTTTCTTTTAAAGCTTGAAAGATCATGCTCCAGGCTCTACTGGCCTTTAAAGGTTGCATTCAGAAATCTGAAGTAATTCTAATGGGTTTGCCTTGGTAAAATAAAGTCTGTTTTTCTCTTGATGCTTTTATTATTCTGTCTTTATGTTGTATTTCTGAAGATTTGATTATGATATATTGTGGTGAGTCTTGCTGTTGGTTGAGGTTATTTGGTGTTCTTGTACCTGAAAATTAATTTATTTTTCTGGATTTGGGAAATTTTCTTGCATGATTTTAGTGAATAAATTTTTTATACCTTTGGTGCTATCTTTGGCTCTTTATCCCACACCCATAATTTTGAGATTGGATTCCTTTGAATGATCCATCATAGGTTGTTTTTTCTCTAGGGCCTTAAGGTGCATCATTAACATGTTTGTGAGTGTTCTGTTCTTTTGATGTGTGCATTTATGGCTATGAATTTCCCTCTGTGTACTGCTTTCATTGATTTGATATGATATACTTCCTTCATCATTTAACTCTATGAACTTTTTGATTTTTTCTGTGATTTCTTCTGTGATCCATTGTTTGGTCAGTAATAAGTTGTTTGACTAAACCATGTATTTCTGTATTTTCTTTTGTTTCTTTTGCTGTTAAGTGCCAGCTTTATTCCACTATGATCTGAAAGTATACAAGGAATTATTTTGATTCTTTTGTATTTATTTAAGCATTACTTATGACCTAAAATGTTGTCTGTTTTAGAAAGTGTTCCATGTGCTGCTGAGAAGAAAGTATATTCTGTTGATGTGGGGTCAAAAACTCTGAACAACTGTTAGGTCCAAATTGTCTATAGTGTCATTTAACTTTTGGATATCTTTGTGGATTTTCTGTCTTGTTGATCTGTCTATGTTTGATGATGGAGTATTAAAGTCCCCTACTATAATTGTCCTGTGTCCTATATGCCCTTTCAGATCTAATAATTTTTAGTTTACCTAATTGGGTGCTTCATTTGGGAGCATATATATTGATGATTGTGAATTCTTCCTGTTCTATTGTTCCCTTAATCAGTATATAGTGACCATGTTTATCTTTCCTAATCTGTTTTGTTTTGAAATCTAATGAGTCTGAGACAAATTTATCTATCCCTGCTTGTTTCCTGTTGCATGAAATATCAAATTCTATTCTTTTATTTTAAGTCAGTGAGTTGGCTTGTTGGTCAAGTGTGTATCTTGTAATCAGTGAATTGTGGATTATTGGTTTTTGATCCAGTCTGCCATTGTTCTAAGTTTTCAGGGTTATTTACTTGACTTACTTTGTTGTCTGGTCATTTTTCCACATCTTTCTCTTTTTTTTTCTGGAGTCTTTGAGTTGTTTGCCTCCCTTTTGCTTTCTAAGTTTCATTTTAAGTATTCTCTGCAATGCTGGCTTAGTGGCTGCAAATTCCTTTAGGCTTTCTATGTCATGGAACCTTTTAATTTCCCCCTCTAATTTAAAAGATAATTTCACTGGTTATAGCAATTTTTCTTCACATTTATGTTCTCCTAGTGCTTGGATGACATTGCTGTATGAATTTCTGGCTCTTAATGTCTGGGTTGAGAAATCTGCAGTTACACAAATGGGCTTATCTTTGTAAATCACCCTTTGTTTTACTCTTATACCTTTTAATATTCTCTCTTTATATTGCATCTCTAGTATTTTAATTATGATGTGTTGTGATGAGTTTCTCTTTTTTTTCGTCCTTAGTTTTCTCCTGCACTTCCATAATTCTGAGGTTATTCCTCTTTGAATCATCCATCAGCTGTTTTAACCATTCTCTTTCATTTTTGTTTTGCGTTCTTTCCTGTCTGTATTTTACAGCTTATCCACTTTATCTTCTAGATGTTTTAATCTATTCTCAAAATGTTACGTATTGGTTACTTATTTTTTTCTGTGTGTGTTTGCACATCCTCAATGTCAGCTTTCATTATTTTATATGTCTGCTAAACTCTTCCCTAATTTCTTATATTGCCTTCATTATCTGCTTGTTTGTATCTTCTTTATTTTCCTCTCATTTCTTGTCAATGTTTGCTGATAGTGCAGCTATGTCCCGATGCAACTCTTTCATTTTCTGTTTCATTTTCTGTTTCAATTCTAAGAATTTCTGGGCCCAGAAATTATCATTGTTTTTGCCTTTTTTTATCTTTGGGTTCTGCTACTTCAAGGGCCCTGGTACCATTTTCTGGGGTATCATGTTTTTCTGTAGGTTTTTTGTTGAAACATTTCCTCATGGTTCTGTTACAGTGACTTGAGGCTCCAGTAATGTTGATGGGCTCTGTTTCTGTTCCTGAGATTCTTGAGTTAGATTCTTTCTGTTTTATGTATTCCCTTGACAGAGTATTTATTAATGTAGCTTAAATATGAAGATCATTAATGACGTTAACATCTATAATTTGAGTAAAGTTTTACCATTACTACATCTAATATTAATAACTGATTAACAGAGACTAGTAACATTGTATAAATTCTCCTCACAACAGTAATTGATGCAATATATATCCCCTCAAATTCAAAGATTCAGTTGCAAAATGGGCAAAAGTAATGAATAGGTAGTTCTCAGATGAAGAAGTTCAAATGACCAATAAATACATGAAAATAAGTTCAACATCCTTAGCCATTAGAAAAATGCAAATCAAAACATCACTAAGATATATAACTCTAGAGAGAAGGATGTATATCAAGAATACAAGCAGCAATCAGTGCTGACAAGGCTGTGGGGAGAAAGGAACCCTCCTGCACTGCTGGTGGGAATGTAAACTGGAACAATCACTATGGAAAGCAGTATGGATGTTTCTCAAAGGACTTGAAATAAATATCCTCTTTGATCTAGTGATACCTCTTCTGGAAATTTTCCCAAAATGAGTTAAATACAACACATAACAGAGATACATGTATATCCATGTTCATAGCAGCACTACTAACAATAGCAAAAATATGGAAGACACCAAAATACTCATCAAGAGACCAATGGCTACATAAGTTGTATTTATACATGATGAGATACTACTCGTCTATAAAGTCAGATAGGTTGGAGGCATTTATAAATAAATGGATGCAACTTGAAACCATCATGCTTACTGAAGTGACTTAGAAGCAGAAGGTGAAATATTGAATGGTTTCTCTACTATGAGAAACTCAGATCACAACTATTTCATAGAACTTAATGTGGGGAATAATGGGAACAGGAGTGAGCAGGAGGGAGTGGGAGAGTCGAAAAGGGATATGTGTGGACAGAATACTCAAGTTGCATGTAAACTTTGTGTATTGCACTTTTAACTATCAATAAAATGGGGAAAAATATAACATTAGATATTAGCAAAGTAGCTGAATGCATCCAATGATGGATGATTCAAAGAAAACAAATTTCTGAATTATGGGTTTGGAAGAAAGCAGAGAATACTACCAAAAGTATAAAGAATTTATTTACTAAGAGAATACAATAAATAGGAAAAGAAATTAATTTTCAGGTACAAGAAGGTTATGGAACATCAAATAACCAGCAGTGAGACTCGCTGTAACACATCATAATCAAAACCTCAGAAATTCAATCTAAACAGAATATTAAAAGTAGCAAGAAAAAAACAGATATAATTCTACCAAGGCAAAACCATTAGAATTACCACAGATTTCTTATTACAAACTTTAAAGGCCAGGAGAGCCTGGCGCAAGATCATTCAAGGTTTAATAGGCAGCAAATGTCAACCCAGGTTGTTGTATCCTGTAAAATTACCCCTCAAAATTTGAAGGGAAGTAAGTTTTGTTTTATAATCTAAAATACCTGAAAAATTTGCAACCACTAGTCCATCACTGCAGAAATTACTTAAGGAATCTTAGAGACAGAAACATAAACAATACCAAAGAAACCTGGATTTTTTTGGAAAGGAAACAAGGTGTAAGAAAATTAATAGATTGATATTTAAATCATTTGATTGGTATCCTACTAAAACAGTACCAGCTTTCTCATAAAATCTGTGAAACTTCCTCCATAATTATTATTTTTATTTTTAATAATATATGAGTTTGCAAAACATAATAATTATATTCAACATGAGGAATTGGCATAAAGCCTTTTAAAATATGTGTGCCTGAATATATGGATAGATAAAATAATAAGCCAAGTATGGCAAAATGTTAGTAATTAGTGAAGTGTGAGTAAATAATTTATGCAAGTTAAAAAAATAAGAGGCCAGAACAACACTAACCAAGATTATATGTATACCCATGTTCACAGCAGCACAACTAACAATAGCTAAAATATGGAAGTCACCAAAATACCCATCAACAGACCAATGGATACACAAACGGAATACTATGCATCTATAAAGTCCAACAGCATGGAGGCTTTTGCAGGCCAATGGAAGAAACTTGAGAACATCATGCTTACTAAAGTGAGTCAGAAGCAGAAGGTGGAACATCGGATGGTCTCTCTGATATGAGAGACCCAGATCACAACTATCTCATGGAACTTAAAACGAAAAACAAAGTGAAACAGGGGGGTAGGGGGTGGGACAAAAGGAGAGTGGGAAAGTCCTTGTCACCTTGACAAGATACGTAGGCGCAAAAAATGCTCAACTTCATTGTGAACCTTAAATTTTGCACTTATACATATCAATAAAATGGGGAAAATGTTTAAGTAGACATAGACAGATTGATGTAGGTAATATCTACATAGACATAATGATCACATAGGTAATATTTTATATAGCTATGTAATAATTGTATAGTTTTTGTATAATTTTGATACTGTGAAATATACATAGGCTGGTTCTCCTTGCTTTTTAATATACAATTTTGAAAATCCTTAGAAAAAATCTGAAATAACTAAGTGCCAGTGTATCTATTGCTTATGGGTAATTTACTCTGGTGATATAGGTACAAGTTCATTTACTGTAATAATTTATTTATTTGGTCTTTGATGTAAGCTTATCCTAAGCAGACTAATTGAGGTAATGGTATCCTGAATGTTTTGAATAAACAACAATTTACCTTTCAGTATTCAGCTAAGGAATTTGAAATTTAACTTTTTTTTTTCTCACATTTTCTAGCCTTATGAATTTCATTGTTATATTTTGGACTAGTGGTTCAGGCCATGTTAAAAATCTTAACAAAGATATACCAAGATACCAAAAAAAAAAAAAGAACTTTTTGCAAATCATCCCAATAAAGGGCTCTAATGGACCCAGAAAAGAGGCATCAAGATATGGCCACTGCAGTTCATTCTCAGGGAAGGAAAATGAGTTGATGAGTGGCGGTTTCAGTGGTGAAATGAATGAGACACAGAAGACTACATATGTTGAATATTGCATGGTTTCTCTGATTTGGGAAAACTGGAATACAGGCATTGATTAGAACGAAATGGGTATGATAGTGAGCATTAGGGGAAATAGGGAGGATGTGGGACAGCCAAAAATGGGAAGGGATTGTAAAGTTGATGTGATATATATGTGCACAAAACATTCAAATTTATTGTAAACATTGTGTATCATATATATATATTTATATTTATATTTATATTTATATATATATATATATATATATATATATATATATATGGAAAAAAGCATCATGGGTTTTAATACTTTTTAGGAAAGGCAGAAACATGAACTCAGCCATTGTCTTATTTAGTTTTTTGTTGTTGTTGTTATTGTTACTGGAACAAAATACCCAACATATACAAATTAGGGGAGGAAAAGTTTATTTAATTTGATTTATTTTATTTTTTATAGGCCAGCCAGCCATTTGATATATTGTTTTTATAACTTTATAGTAGTAAAAAAATTCACATAGAATGAAACTTAACATTTTTTTGTAAATACATGAATTCCAAATTTTGTAACACATTGGAATCATGGAGTTTGAGGAATCAGTGAACATCTATGTCTAACCCTTTTTCAGAGGTTCACCGCTTTCCTTTCTGATCATTGCTTCTCTTTCAACACTGTCGTTCATTTTGGGCCCTTTTTATGTTATTATTTTTGTGCATTTCAGAAGAGGGACACCCATCTATAGTCAGTTTTTTGTGTCGGGTCCATTTCACTGAACATTATTGACTCTAAGTGGTCCCATTTTATTAAAATGCTTAATACCCATTTTTATGGCTGCATAGTACTCCATTGTATATATATCCCGCGCCTTCATTAAACATTCCTCTATGGTTGGACAGGTAGGTTGTTTCCAGGATTGGCTATTATGAATTGTGCTGCTGTAGACATAGATATGCATGTGTCTTTTTGGTATGTTGACTTTATTTTTGGAAACATGCCTAGTAGGGAAATAGCTGGATGAAATAGAATTTTCATTCTCAGCTTTCTAAGGGACCTCCAGACTGCTTTTCATAATGGTTGTACTGGATTGCATTCCCACCAGCAGCAGAGTAGAGTTTCTTTTTTCTGCATCTTCACCAAGAATTGTTGCTTTTTGAATTCTGTATATTTTTTTTTTTTTTGCTTTTTTTTGATCTTGATTTAGGCCATTCTCACTATAGTGAGGTGAAACCTCAATGTTGTTTTTATTTTCATTTCTCTAATGGCCAATGATGAAGATCACTTTTTCATATGCTCATTGGATATTCATACTTTTTCTAAAGAGAGATTTCATTTTCCACTCACTTCTAGATGGGATCATTTGTTCTAGGGGTTTTATGTTTTTCAGTTCCTTGTATATTCTAGATACTAATCCTTGGTCTGGAGTATTACTGGTGAATATCTTTTCCCACTCTGTGGGTAGTCTCTTCACCTTGCTGATTGTTTCTTTTGCTGTGCAAAAGCTTCTTAATTTAATGTAGTCCCTATTGTTGATTCTTGCTGCAATTTCTTATGCAATTGATGGATCTGTTCAGAAAATCCTTTCCTGTCCCTATGTCTTCTAGGGCTTTATCTATTTTGTCTTCCAGTAAGTTCAGTGTTTTGATGTCTAGTTCTTTTGTTCATTTTGTTTTTTGTTTTTGTAATTTTTTATTTATCAATTTATTTTATTTCGGTAAAAAATTACATGACATAAAATTTAACATTTTTTGTAAATACATGAATTCCAAATTATGTAACACATTAGAACCATGGGGTTTGGGGAATTAGTGTTGGTGTCTTCCCCTTTTTTAAAGGTTCCCTCCTTTCCTATCTGACCTTAGCCTCTCTTTGTAACCCTGCCATTCATGTTTAAGACTTTTTATGTTAGTATTTTTCTGCATTTCTTAAAGAGGGACACCCATATATAGTCAGTCTTTTGTGCTGTGTCCATTTCATTGAGCATTATTGACTCAAGGTGGCCCCATTTTTATTCAAATGCTTCATATTGTTCTTTATGGCTGCATAGTGTTCATTTTGTATAAGTACCACATCGTCTTTAACCATTCCTATATGGATGGGCAGGTAGATCGCTTCCAGCATTTGGCTGGAATTATTATGAATTGTGCTGCTATAAACATAAATATGCATGTGTCTTTTTGGTATGTTGACCTTATTTCTTTTGGAATATGCCCAGTAGGGCAGTAGCTGGATCAAATGGAATTTCCATTCTCAGCTTTCTAAGGAACCTCCAGACTGCTTTCCATAATGGCTGTACCAGCTTCCATTCCCACCTGCAGTGGAGTAGAGTTCCTTTTTTTCCACACCCTCACCAACAATTGTTATTTTTTGAGTTCTGTATGTAAGCTATTCTGACTAGAGTGAGGTGAAACCTCAATGTTGTTTTTACTTTCATTTCTATGATGGCCAATGATGAAGATCACTTTTTCATATGCTTGTTGGCCATTCATACTTTTTCTTCAGAGAAGTTTCTTTTCATTTTTCTGTCCACTTCTGAATGGGATCATTTTTAGGGGTTTTTTATGTTTTTCAGTTAATTGTATATTCTAGATATTAATTCTTTGTCTGACGTGTTACTGGTGAATATCTATCCCCACCCTGTGAGTTGTCTACTCATATCACTGTTTCCCCCCCCCCCCCGTGGTAAATCTTTTCAATTTAACATAATACCATTTGTTGATTCTTGCTGAGATTTCTTGTGCAGTTAGTGATCTGTAGTTTCTTGTCCCTATGTCTTCTAGGGGTTTACCTATTTTGTCTTTCTGTAAACTCAGTGTTTCTGTTTCTATGTCCAGTTCTTTGACCCATTTTGATATGATTTTAGTGTGTGGAGACAGGTGTAGGTCTAGTTTCATTCTCCTGCATGTGGAGATTCAGTTTTCCCAGCATCATTTGTTGAAGATGCTGTCTTTTCTCCAGTAGATTGTTTTGGTCCCTTTGCCAAAGGTCAGTTGATTTAGGGTGTTTGGGTTTGTTTCAGTATCCTCAATTGAGTTCCACCAGTCCTCTTGTCTGTTCTTATATCTACATGTTATATACCATGTAGATATAATCTCTGTTGCTTTGCAGTATATATTGAAGTCTAGGATTGCGATTCCTCCAACTTCTTCCTTGTTACTCAGAATTGCTTTCGAGATTCTGGGTCAGTTCTGGTTCCATATACATTTTAAGGTTGCTTTTTTTCTAGTTCTGTGAAGAATATAGTTGGTATTTTGATTGCTCTTGCATTGAATTTGTACAGTGGCTTTGGCAGTTTTGCTGTTGTGACAATATTACTTTTTCCTATTCAAGAATGTGGGATATCTTTCCACTTTCTAAAGTCCTCTTCAGTCTCTTTCTTTAGGGCTTTTTAGTTTTCTTTGTATAGGTCTTTCATTTTCTGGTGAGGTTTACTCCTAAGTATTTTTTTGTTTGTTTGTTTGTTTCTTTTATGAAGGGTTTTTTTTCCCCTTGATTTCTTTCTTTTTTGATTCATTATTGGGTATAGCAATGATATTGACTTGTGGTTATTGATTTCACTGAATTTATCTATTCTAAGATTCTTCGGGTGAAATTTTTGGGGTCTCATATGTAGAGTATCATGTCATTTGCAAGTAGTGATATCTTTACTTCTTCTTCTCCAATTCATACTTTTTTATTTATTGCTTTTGCCTGATGGCTCTTGCCAAAATTTCAAGCACTATGTTGAATAGTAAGAGTGACAATGGGCATCCTTTTCTTGTTGCTGAATTTAGTGTGAATGCTTTCAACCTTTCAGAATTTAGTATTATATTGGCTGAGGGGTTATAAATAGCCTGAATCATTTTAAGGTAAGGTCCTTCTATTCCTATTTTCTTCAGAGTCTTTATCATAAATGGGTGTTAGATTTTGTTGAATGTACTGCATCTGTGGAGATAATTATATGAGTTTTATTTTTGCATCTGTCAATTTGGTGTATTAACATTTATTGATTTGTGCATGTTGAACCATCCCTGCATATTTGCAGTGAAGCCCACTTGGTCGTGATATATAATCTTTATGATTTGCTGAGTTCTCTTGGCAAGGATTTTATTATTTTTGCTTCTATATTCACTAGGGATATTGGCCTGTAGTTGCCTTTTATTTGTTGGGTCTTTGTCAGGTTTTGGAGTTAGAGTTATGATTGATATAAGAAGTGAGTTGTGCAATTTTTTTCTTTTCAAATTCTTGAAAAGCTTAGGTGAGCATTGGTGTTAAATCATTTCTGAAGTTTTTTTTAATAGAATTCTGCCATGAGTCCCTCAGGTCTTGGAATCTTTTGGGGTTTAAATGTTTTTGTTACTTTCTTGATTTCATAGGTTCTTCTTTATTCAGTTTTTGTAGTTGATATATATTTAGGAGCTCATCAATTTCATTTAGGTTTTTAAATTTATTGAAGTGCATATTTTTGAAGTTACTTATTATCCTTTGGAATTTCTTGTTATCTGTTGTCATTTCACTTTTTTCATTCCTGATGGTATTGATGTAGGTATTTTCTTTTTTGTGTGAATTTTTGAAGGGGTTTGTCTGTCAGTCTTTATCTTTTCAAACAAACAACTTTTTTCATTTTTTGGTAATTTTTTGTTTCTATTTAATTAATTTCTTCTCTGATCTTTATAATGTTATTCCTTCTGTTAGATTTGGGATTAGTTTGTTCTTGTTTTTTCTAGTGCCCTGATTTGTGAGGGTTGATTATTTTGGCTTGTTCAGTTTTTTATGTGTGTACATTTATGGAAATGAATTTTCCTCTTAATACTGTCTTCTTTGTCTTCCTGAGGTTGCATTGTGAGGTGATGCCATTGTTGTTTGTCTTAGTGAGCTTTTTATTTCTTTCTTGACTTCTTCTGTAACCCCGTTTTTATTTAGAAAAGTGCTCTTGAGCCTCAAATGGTATGAATTGTATCTTTTGTGTTCTAATTGATTTCTAGTCTTAGTCCTCTCTAATCTGACAGAGTACATGAGATTATATAAATTTTTAAATATCTGTTTAAGCTTGATTTTTGGCCTAGAATGTGGTCTGTTTTGGAGAAAGTTCTATGAGCATGTGAGAAAATTGTGCATCCTCTTTTTGCTGGATTAAAAATTCTGTATCTGTCAGTTACATTTCTTCTAAGACGTAGTTCAGATCTGCTTTGTCTTTGTTCATTTTGTGACTAGTTGACATGTCTTCTTTGGATATAGGGGTATTAAACTCCCCCAGTATTACAGCACTGGAGTTTAGGTGTTTTTTGTAGGCTAGTAACTTTTGTAGTTGGGTGACCATTGTTTGGGGTGGAAAAGTTTATGACTGTCAGTTACTCTTACTCTTGCTGGATTGTTCCCTTTGTAAGAATGAAGTGACATTTGTCTTTTTGGACCAGTCTTTGCTTAAAGTCCACTTTGTCAGTAAAGAGTATTGCTATTCCTGCTTTTTTTTTTTTTTTTTTGGTTTCTCAGTTGAGTTGAATGTAGAACTGCAACCTTTAATTTTGAGTCTTTGTTTATCTTCATGCTTCAAATGTGTCTCCTGCAAGCATCATATGGTTAGATTATATTTTTTAATCCAGGTAGCCAGTATGTCTTTTGATTGGTGAGTTAAGGTTATTAGCATTTAAGGTTATAATTGATATATGTGTCTTAGGTCCTGCCATTTTGTTATCCTGTGAATATTTGACTTTTGTTTACTTCCTTTTTAGATGTTCTCTATAGTGAGGATAAACCTGCCCCTGTAGTCTTCATTGTGGTTGTTTCCTGTTTCCCTATCCAGTATACCTTTGAGAATTCTTTGTAGTGATGGTTTGTCTGTCAAAAATTTCTTCAAGGTTTCTTTGTTGTGCAGGGGTTTTGTTTGCCTATATTTATTTTCATTGTCGATTTTAAATGATATTTTTGCTGGGTACAGGAGTCTTGGTTCACAGTTACTATCTTTTAGGGCTTTGAGAACTTCATGTCAGGCTCTTCTGGCTCTTAGAATTTGTGTTGAGAAATCTGGTATTACCCTGATAGTTTGCCTTGGTATGTCACTTACTTTTTTTCTTACAGCTTTTAGAATTTTTTGTTTCCTTTGTATTTCCATGAGTTTTATTATAATATGTCTAGATGAGTTTCTGTTTTGGTCATATTTAGTGGGTGTACAGTATGCCTTTGTAATTTTCATGTCTATTTCATTTTCTTTGTGTGAAAAGTTTTCTCTTATGATTTCAATGAATAGATTTTTAGTCCTTTAGCATGGATTTCCATTTTTTCTTGTGTTCCTGTTATTCTGAGATTATTTCTTTGAATCTTCTATAATCTTTAGCATTACATTTTCTTTTTGACTTTGAATTATTTCATAGTTGTAAGAGACTGTGTTATTATTATGTTGTCTTCCTCTAAATCTGAAATGCTCTCCACATTTTGTATCTTCGTGTTCTTTATACTTTCTATGGAGGTTTCTATCTCGTCTTTCATCTTTTTATATTTTTGGAATTCTTTAGTGAACTTGTCATTTTTGTCCTGTATTGACTGTGTCATTCTGCTAGTTTTGCATTTGTTTCTTCTTTAAGTTATTTTGTTAAATCTTTTTTGAATTCTTCAATTATTTTGTATTAAATGCTGTCGGAGTCTGTCTTATATTCTTTAAGCATTTTGTATAGTTTGTTGTTTGAGTCTGTCTTGATTTCTTCCAATAAATTAACTATTTTTGTTTTGAAGGTGAGGAATTTTGGATCTTTCTCTGCCTCTATCCAGGTCTCCCTTGTTAGGCTAGAGCTTTTCTGCAGCATCTTGCTCATGTGTTCATGTGTTTTTTCATCTTGCTTTTTAGTATTCCTTTGGCTTGCTGCGGTTACTCTTTGAGCAGTTTCTGTTTTTCGATAGTGAAGAGTGTTATTCTGTGACTGTGTATTACTTTGTCTGTGTCACTGACATGGGATTCCTTGTTACAGCACAGTTAGTTTTTTCTTGCTAGATAGTTGCTAGTTGGTTTGTTTTAGAGAGGTTTTTCTTTTGTTGAAGCTGCCAGGCTTGGCACCCTCTCACTTTCTGGGAGTTTGTGCAGGGAGTCGATGCTTTTGGGCTCCTACAGTGATGGGCGGTAATTAGATTCACCTGTTTGTGCTCTGAGTTTCAGGCAGTGGGCTTGGTGCAGCTCAGTCAGTGCTTCTGACCTCTAGCTGAAATAGGTGCTGAGTAGGCCCCATTGCTTTGACTTTGAGGGATGAGCAAGGGTCTGGATGCAGCTACCTGTGTGCCCCAATTCTTCAGCAGTGATGGGTATAGAGCATGCCCAGTTACACTGGCTCCAAGGTGTGCATGAGGAATCTGCATTTGGTTTCCTGGATGCCTCTGTCATGCAGCAACAATTGATGGGGGTTAGACCTAGCTGTGCAGACTGTGAGGTGCATGTAGGGATATTACTGTGTTGTCTACATGATTCTTAATTTTTGATAGTTAACAGTTCTACTTAAGGGGTTATTGGAGTAGGTTGAGAGAAGACTGAAGTTCAAAGTTAGCTTTAGGTATTAACTAAAAATCAAGACAGTACTTATAAGGTAGTATTTTTACCCCAGTCTGAAATTAACAGGGAAGAGCACTGTAAGCAAGATTCAGAAGAGCTGGGGAGAGTTGAAAGTAAAGTTGGGAGAGTGTAGCTTCCAGATCAGCAGAATACGTTAGAATATAGGTCTCAGAGAGTTAATAAAGAAAGGAAGAGATTTAGCAGCAGATATATATAGAGAGAAAGAGTTGGAAGGAAAGGAGGAGAAAGGGATAACAAAAAAGAGACAAGAAAAAAAGAGTGCAAACAGGAACACAGAAAAAGTTTGCCAAACAAGGTCAAGGGAAATTGGAAAAAAGAAAAAGGAAAAAATAAGACAAAAAGGAAAAGAAAAAGGAAAAGGAAACAACAGAAAGGTAAAAACAGAAGAAAGTAAAAATTGAGAAGAAAAGGAAAAAAGGAACGATAGAGAAAAAATAAAATACTTAAAAATAAAAAACAAAGAAAAATACAAAAGAAAAACAAAAAGAAGAAAAAAGAGAAAAGGAGGACAAAAAAGAAAGAAGAAAAGGAAAGGGAACTTGATCAGTTGCAGAAAAGGGAAGGAGATAAGATAAATCATAAACCAAAATACAACATCTCTATCTCTAAGGTAGGAAATGGCAGCCAGTGAAGAGACTAGGTCCTAGGCTGTGGGTAGTAAGACCTGGCTTTATGTCTATAGCAAATGATGGTAGTGGGTGGGGGGGACAGGGGCCCAGATTTGAGGCTAGTAATTGTGGTAGGCTATGGCCACAGCAGGAAGACCTGGCCTAGATCCACTGAGAGATGGCTTCACAGCAAGGGGTGGTGGTGGGAAGGTAGGCAAGGTTTCAAATCATAGGGGTGTGATGGTGGTGGTAGGTGGGGATACCTGGGCTCAGTTCATAGTGGGTGAATGTGGCAGGTTATGAGATTTCGGCTTAGTCTACAATGAGTGAAGGTGGTGGGCCTGGAGGCCTTAGTCTATATCCATGGTGAGAGTGGGTGCTGGCACCATTTGCTGGACCAGTGTCCACTGCAGGTGATAGCGAAGGGCAGAGGGACCCTAGCTTCCACAATAAGCTATGGCCATGGGAAGGGAAACTCCAAAACGTTTATTTTAGCTCACAGATTCAGAAAGTCACAGTCCATTCATTTGTGACTGGCAACAGTAGAAGCACATGGCAGTGCAGGTGTAGAGGCACCTCCTCATGGCATTGCAAACAAGAAGCCCAGTCCAGGAGGAAGGAAGGATTTAGCATGTACCCCTCTATGTCCTTTCCTAGTGATCCATATCTTCTGGGTGTAAGCCCCTTCCAGGTTACATACAGAATAATGTTCCACACAAGTATAATCTACAGTGGGTCCCTAATTCAACACATGCCTGTAATCTGTAATTACCACACACCTGTAATTCACCACATACCCCTCCAGACCAGGCCCCCATCTAACAGCACATAATTTCATAGGTAATCCATAATACCCAAATACATGAGACTTTTGGGGGGCATTCCAAATCCAAACCACAATAACCACAAAGCAGGCTTTTACTGAAGGAAAAAGCCTGAAGGAGTACTCTGTCCAAGGGAGAATAGAAGGTATGCTTCTCAGTAAGGGAATTGTTTTTATAGCCCACATGGCAGGGTGTGCTTTAGGCTGGCTGAAGTAATTCTGGAGAAGTGAGAACTGAAACTTGAAATGGGGAACTGAGGTGACTTACTGATTTGTACTGGGCACCTCTCTCATTCCAGAATTTTTTGTTATATATGTTTGGAGTCATCATTGTCTTTCTGGTTGCTTCCTGCTGAATTGGTGTGGTATGGGATACAACTCTGGTGTGACTGAGGAACAGAACAGTAAAATAGCAGCTATTCTTTAATATTTTTTAAAAGATTGATTAGGCAGGGTAATTGGTAAGTTATGTCTAACATAAACAGGATTAAGGGCTTTTGTAAGAGGGTCAGCCAAGGGAGAAGTAAGGATAGGAGTGTTGTCTGAAGGGAGGGTGTGGACTCTTAATAAAGGAGGAATAGCCAGTAAAGAGAGAGGTACAGAGGTAGCAATACTCTTTGCTGACAAAGTGGACTTTAAACCAAAAGTAGTCAAAAAAGACAAAGAAGTTCACTTCATTCTTGTGAAGGAAACAATCTGGAAAGAGGAACTGACAATCAGAAACATTTATGCCCTATATAATGTGCACCCAGCTACATACAACAAAAGCTATGGGACTTCAAAAAACACATAATTCCAATGCTGTAATTGTGGGGGACTTTAACACCCCTCTATCACAAGAAGACAGGAAACTGCAAACAAAATTAACAAAACATAGCAGATCTGAACAACATCATAGAAGAAATTGATCTGACAGACATATACAAAAGTTTTAATCTAACAAAAACAGAATGCACATTTTTTCTCAACCACTCATGGACTGTTCTTCAAAATAGACCACATTCTAGGTGACAAAAATACCTTAAACAGATACAAAAAAATTGATATAATCCCATGTACCTTGTCAGATCATAGCAGGATAAAACTAGAAACCAACTACAACACAGCCAAAAGATACAACTCAAACCATTGGAGACTTAATAGCACTCTTCTACATAAACATTGGGTTATAGAAGAAATCAAGGAAGAAATTAAAAAGTTCAGAGACAAATGAGAATGGCAACACATCACAGTGCAAACTCTGGGACACAGTGAAGGTAGTGTGAAGAGGAAAGCTCATTTTCATAAATGCACACATAAAGAGGACTGAAGAAGCTCAAATAAATAATCTGACCTCACAAGTAAAGGCACTAGAAAAACAGGAACAAGCCAACCCTAAACCTAACATAAGATATGAAATTAGAAAGATCAGTGCACAAATCAGTGAAATAGAAACTGAAAAAAAATAAATGAAACAAAAAGTGTTTTTTAAATAAGATAAACAACATTGATAAACCACTTGCTAAACTCACACACAAAAAAAGAAAATCTACATCAATACAATTAGGGACAAAAAGGCAAAATTGCAACCAATAACAAGGAAATCCAAAGGATAATAAGAAATTACTTTGAAAATTTGTATTCCAGTAGATTTAAAAATCTAAATGAAATGGATAAGATCATCCACCAAAACTGAATGAAGAAGAAATTAAACATCTGAATCGGCCAATTCCACCTATGAAATCAAGGAAGCAATAAAAACAATTCCAACCAAGAACAGCCCAGGACCTGATGGACTCCCAGTAGATTTCCATAAAAAATTTAGGGAAGATTTAGTACCAGTGCCCACCAAACATTTTCAAGAAATTGAAAAGGAATAAAAATTTCCCATCTCATTATTTGAAGCAAGTATAAAACTACAACAACAAAAAACCTACAGTCCAATATTCCTAACAAATACAGATGCAAAAATAGTAAATAAAATTCTTGCCAACAGAGTGCCGCAAATCATAAAGATTATACACCATGACTAAGTAGGCTTCATCTCAAACGTTCAGGGATGGTTCAGCATATGCCAATCAATAAATGTAATACACCACATAAACAGGTGCAAAGATAAAAATCATATGATTATCTCAATGGATTCAGAAAAATCATTTGACAAAATCAGCACCCATTTATGATAAAGACTGAAGAAAATGGGAATGGGGGACCCTACCTTAACATGATTCAGGCTATTTATAAAAACCCCATCAGCCAGTATAATCTCAAATGGAAAAGGACTGAAAGCATTTACACTAAATTCGGGAACAAGACAAGGATGCCCACTGTCACTGTATTATAATGCTTGAAATTCTGGCAAGAGCCTTCAGGCAAGACCAAGGAATAAAAGGAATATATATCTGAAGGGAAGAAGTAAATATATTCCTATTTGCTGCTGACGTGATATTCTACACAGAAGACCCAAAAGCTCCACCCAAAGACTCTTAGAACAGATAAATTCAGTGAAGTAGCAGGTTATAAAATCAATATCCACAAAACAGTAGCATTCCTATACACCAATAACGAATCCAAAGCAAAAGAAATCAAGGAAACAGCTCTCTTCACAATAGCAACAAAAAATACTTAGGATACTCCTCACCAAAGAGATGAAAAACCTATACAAAGAAAACTACAAACCACTAAAGGGATTGAAGAGAACTTTAGAAAATGGAAAGACATCCCATGTCTTTCATGGATAGGAAGAACTAATATTGTCAAAATGGTCATACTCCCAAAACTACAGATTCAATGCAATACCAATTAAAATGCCAACTGTATTCTTCACAGAACTAGAAAAAAGACAGCCTTAAAATTATTTGGAGCCAGAACAGACCCAGAATCTTTAAAGCAATTCTGAGTAACAAGGAAGAAGTTGGAGGAATCACAATCCCAGAATTCAATATATACTGCAAAGCAGCACTAATTATATCTACATTGTACTGGTATAAAAACAGACAAGAGGACCAGTGAAACAGAATTGAGGATACTGAAACAAACCAAAACACCTTTAGTCAACTGATCTTTGACAAAGGGGGCAAAACAATCTACTGGAGAAAAGACAGCATCTTCAACAAATGGTGCTGGAAAAACTGGATCTCCACATGCAGGAGAATAAAACTAGACCCATACTTGTCTCCACACACTAAAATGAGATCAAAATAGATCAAAGAACTGGACGTCAAAACAGAAACACCGAGCTTACTGGAAGACCAAATAGGTAAACCCCTAGAAGACATAGGGACAGGAAATGATATTTTGAACAGATCAGCAACTGCACAAGAAATCGCAGCAAGAATCAGCAAATGGGACTGCATTACATTGAGAAGCTTTTGCATAGCAAAAGAGACTATCAGCAAGGGGAAGAGACAACCCACAGCATGGGAAAAGATATTCACGAGTAACACTTCAGACAAAGGATTAATATCTAGAATATACAAGGAACTGAAAAACATCAAACCCCCTAAAATAAATAATCCCATCAAGAAGTGGGCAACTGAAATGAAAAGAAACGTCTCTGAAGAAGAAATATAAATGGTCAAGGAGCATATGAAAATGTGTTCTTCATCACTGGCCATCAAATAAAAACCATATTGAAGTTACATGTCACTACAGTCAGAATGAACATCAAGAACTCAGAAAACAATTATTGGCGAGGGTGTGGGAAAAAAAAGGAACTCTCCTCTGCTCTTGGTGGGAATGCAAACTGGTACAACCATTGTGGAAAGCAGCCTGGAGGTTCCTTAGAAAGCTGAGAATAGAAATTCCATTTGATCCAGCTCCTGCCCTACTGGGCATATTCCAAAAAGAAATAAAGTCAACATACCAAAAAGACACATGCATATCCATGTTTATAGCAGCACAATTCATAATAGCCAAATCCTGGAAGCAATCTACCTGCCCATCCATACAGGAATGGTTAAAGAAGATGTGGTATCTATACATTGGAATACTATGTAGCTATAAAAAAAAGACAGATACGAAGCATTTGAACAAAAATGGGGCCACCTAGAGTCAATAATACTCAATGAATTGAACACAACACAGAAGACTGACTATAGATGGGTGTTCCTCTTATGAAACACAGAAAAATAATAACATAAAAAGGCCCAAACATGAATGACCGGGTAGAAAGAGAGGTGCAAAGTTCATATAGGAAACGAGTGAACACCTCTGAAAAAGGGTGTGGGCATAGACACTCAGTAATTATCTAAACCCCGTAGTTCTAATGTGTTACAGAATTTGGAATTCATGTATTTACAAAAAATGTAAATTTTATGTTATGTGAACTTTTTTATACAAAAATTTTTATCACAGCATCTTTTTAATATTTTCAAGATACAGAGCATATAAAAACTCATAGATGTTGTCTTATTTTGTTGCTATCAGAATAGCTTAGACTGGGTTATTTATAAAGAAAAGAAGCTTGCTTTGGGCCATGGAACTGGATGTCAAAGAACATGGCCTTCGCATCTGCTCGGTTTCTAGTGGAGTTTTACACTGCTTCAATTCATGATGGACAGTGGGGGAGACAAACAGCTATGTGTGAAGAGGAAAAGAATGAGGGGTAACCTTGCCTTGTAATAACCTATTCTTGTGGTAACTAATTCAGTCCTGTGAGAATGAGAACACAGTCCTCCAAGATGATCTTAAATTATTTACAGGGGTTCTGCCTCCCACAACCCAACCACCTTTCATTAGCCCCCATTCTACTCCCCAACATTATCATATTAACCACTTAAGCTTCAACATGAGTTTTAGTGAGGACAGATCATTCAAATCAAAGGTGCCATTTTCAACTATACTATTATGAGATACTCCTTGAAGAATACAGGTTGGATTTCTGGTATTTAATCTGCTTGACACTAATTTTTTAAAACTTGAGGAAAGACCTAACCTATGGGCCATTACTTGCACTAGCTCAAATTAGAAGTAATAACAGGTGTTTAAATCTTTATAAATAATAGTCATCAAGTTTTTTTTATACATACCAGACTGCATAGGATTTGCTTCCTAATTTAATTGGGTAATGTTAAATCTCTTTTTTTTTGGAGTCTCTATTTGTGAATTCCAAATTTGTTTGTCTAATGGTTAGATTTTTTATGCAATTCTTTTGTATTTTCTGTTGTAATCATAGTTTAATACCCATATGTTCCCTTAAATATGAACAGTCCTATAATTCTGATCTACTAACAGTATCTTGGAGCTATTTTATGGGTATTTGCTTCTGGGCTATACAAGTGGGTGCTTCTGAGATCTTTGGAGACCATTTTTAAATTATCTCAATCCCAGAATTTTATTCATATCCGTTCTAATTGAGTGACCATCATCTGCAAATTTTGTGTGACATGATTTCATTTACTTTGTTATTTTATTCTGTGTTTTGTGATTGTCCCAAAACTGTAAGTTTAGTATTAAGATATCATTGTCAAAAGAGTTAAGTGCACCTGTGCTTGTTGCTTTGCTGCCATGATTAAACTGTAACACCTATTTCTTGTTATTAGTTTCTGGTTTGTTCTGGTTTTGCTGCTCAAAAAATACTAGAGATTGGGTAATTTATAAACAATATGAATTTATTTCTCACAGGTATGGAGGCTGGAAAGTTCAAGGTCAAGTCATTAGCTGGTTTGGTGTCTAGTGAGAGCTGCTTTCTGCTTCCAAATACTACCTTTTTGATTTTTCCTCCAGAAAATATGAATGTAGTGTTCTTACATGGCAGAAGGGATGGAAGCTCAAAGATGAAAGGTTCTAGTTAATTTCTTACAGCTGTTTAGTAAGAGCATTGATATACTCATGGGGGCAAATACTTATGTAAGATGATTACATCGTCCACAGGCCTTAGCTCCTAATACTGTCACAGCAGAATTAAGTTTCAATATGAATTTTGGAGAAGAAACGAATGTTTAAAGTATAGCACCATTTTCTGTGGTTCTATTAGTTTTTCAATTTTTCTCTGATCTTTAGATTAAATCATTTCTGTTGGTCCACTTTCCATATGTTACTTCTTTCTTTTCTGTTTTTAGTACTCTGTTAAGCTCATCTATTCAGTGAACTTTTTGTATATTTTCCACTTCTAGAGTCTTCAGTTGGTTATTTGTTTACTTTTTGTTTCTCAGTTGATTCACTCCTATTCATTTGTTATTAACATATATTTCCTTTATATAATGGAGCATAATATAAATAACTGGTTCAAAATTCTTTTCTAACATCTATATCACTTCAGACCAGCCTCTGCTTGTATTTTCTCTTGAGCTTCTTCCCTTTCTGTACCTTTCTGTCTCTATGTTGCGTTAGTTTTGATTATGTCACAATTGTGAAACGTATATGGTAGAGATGTTGGATTCTGTTTATTTTTCCTGAATATTATTGATTTTTTTCTTTTGTTCTGTTTACTGAGCCCTTGATTTGGGTGAATTAAAACTAAAAACTTTCCCTGTGGTATCTAATAGTTTAAATTTCACTTCACTTAAATATTTAAGCAGAGATCTCTGGGCAAAGTTTTTTGACAGAGTTTAGGCATCCTGTTTTCTCACAATGCTTTTCTGTATTATTCTTTAGTTTTCCAGTTTTTCCTCCACCCCTGTGCCCCATATCAATATTCATTTCTTCCAGCATAATTTGTTGAAAAGAATTTTTTCACACCATAGAATAAAATTGGCACTTTTGTTAAAAAAGAGTTGTCCAGTACATGTACATGTGTGCCTCTTTTTAGACTCCATTCTGTTTCAATTATGTACTTAATCTATCCTTATATCAGTATCATACTGTCAGAATTACTATAGTTTTATAGTAAGTTTTGGCTATTCTACATTCTTTTCATTGCTATATGGACTTTAATATCTTGCCAGCTTTTACCAAAACAAGTATTGATTCAACAAGTAGGAGCTAAATCAATAAGATGATAAGGAATTTGAACATCATTCAGTGATAACCCTACAACTATTTGCAGCTAAATTTGCATTTTTATTTAGGGAAATATGGAACAGATTACCAGATAAACTACAGGTTAATCATGTAGAGTATATTTTCTGACCACCATGGAATTAAATTAGAAATCAGCAATAAAAATATATCAAGAGAAAATAGCCATGTTCTGAAGAGTAAATAAAAGCAACAACTACCAACAAGTAGTAACTATGTGAAATTAAAAAACTGGAGATGGGGAATGTGTGCTGGTATACAGGTTTTCTTCTAGTTACGTGAATTTTTTGTAAAGTGAGTAACAAATAAAGTAGGATCAAATCCTTTACAAAATTAATTATAAAAAGTGAAATGTCATATATAATGAGTAACAGAAATTCGTGATTAGATGTTCATGTTCTGCACAGTATTACATACATGTATAATAAGTATATAGTATATGTATGAAAAGTCATTAAAAACAGCTTTACACCTTCTCCCTACCCCCCCCCCCCCCCGGTGCTGATCATGTTTCCTTCAACAGGATTGTGTTGTTACAGGTACTAGTGTCATTTGAGGATGTGACTGTGGACTTCAGTAGGGAGGAGTGGCAGCAACTGGACTCTACTCAAAGATGCCTATACCAGGATGTAATGTTGGAGAACTACAGCCACCTGCTGTCAGTAGGTAAGCAGAGCCATCATTTGAAGCTGTGGGGAACATGTTATATGTTAAATTATGTTCTATTAATTAAATATGTTGAATTTTAAATCCTATCTACCATAGAATGTGACCTTATTTGGAAACAGAATCTTTATAGAAGTCATCAGGCTACACTGAGGTTATTGAAATGGGTCCTAATCCAGTGTAACTGAAGTCATTATGACAAAGGAAAATCTGGACAGAGAAACACACAGAGGAAAGACAATGTGAATAAACACATGAAAGAGATGGCTTAGGACTGGAATGATACATCTAATCTACAAGCAAGAAACATGTGAGACCACCAGAAGCAAGGAAGGTGGGACAGGATGCTCCTTCTCTAATCTCATTAAAGAGAACATAGAGCCTGATGTGGTAGAGCATGCCTCTAATCCCAACACTCTGAAAAATGAGACAAGAGGATTGCAAGTTTAAGCCTAACCTTGACAACTTAGTGGGACTCTATCTCAGAATTTTAAAAAAAAGGGGGGGGGGCTGGGGATGTAACTCAGTGTGAAAGACCTGTGTTCAATTACATATGTTTATGTGTGTTTGTGTGTGTGTGTGTGTGTGTGTGTGAGAGAGAGAGAGAGAGAGAGAGAGAAACAGAGATGGAGAGAGAGACAGAGTTGAGAGAGAAATAGAGAGAGACAGAGACAGAGACAGAGAAGTTTGTGGAATTTGTTACAGTAGCTATGGGAGACTGATATATTTTTCATACTTAGAAAGAGAGTACTGCTATGGCAAATTCATAAAAATGTAAAGTAGCTTTTGGAATTGGGTATTGGGTAGGGGCTGAAAAACATTTGAGGTGCTTGATATTAAAAGCCTGGATTGTATTTTAAAAGCTTTAATTTCCTTAAAGAGACTATTGGTATAAATATAATTTTCCCATTTTATTAGTATGCATATGCAATACATAATGGTTACATTGAGTTTTGAGTATTTTGTGCACATGTATTTTGTGCCAGCATTAAAATCCATTCTGCTCCCCCTTTTTGGCCTTCCTGCACTCTCCCTCATTCCCCAACTCCCAATATCACACACATTTGTTTCTGTAAAATGTCTTGATTCTGAGTTTCTCATATTAAAGAAACCATGTGATATTTAACCTTCTAAATTTGATTCACCTCACTAAACATAATGGTCTCAAGTTGCCTCCATTTACCTTCAAAAGCCTCAAATATCTGTGTCCTTAAGGAAGAGTAGTATGCCATGGTGAAAATATACCACATTTTTTTTTAATCCATTGGTCTTCTGATGGAAATTTTGGCGTTTTCTGCAATATCACTGTTGTTAGCTATGCTATTATAAACATGAGTGTATATGCATCTCTGTCCGTTTTAACCCTTGAAAAGACAGCCAGAAGAGGTATTGCTGGATCGAATTAGAATACTTACTTTTAGCCTTTTGAGTAATACCGATACTGACCTGCACAGTGGTTGTACCAGTTTACAGTCCCACCAGCAATATAAAATGGTTCCTTTTCCCTTACAATCTCACCAGCATCGATTGTTGCACGAGTTGTTGGTATTTTCCATTCTCACTGGAGTCAGATGATATCTAAGTGCTGTTTTGATTTGCGTTTCTTGAGTGGCTAATAATGTTTAACATCTTTTCATGGATTTGCTGTTCTTTTTAACTTCATCTGAGAAATATTTATTTCAGTTGCCCATTTTAATTGTGTCTTTGTTTTTGAGGGGTCTGAGTTTCTTCACTTCCTGATATGGTCAATTTATTAGCCTCCTGTCCAAGGTTTTGGTGGTAAAAAAAATTTCTGATTCTGTTGGTTCTCTCTTCCCTCTGTTGAGAATTTCCTGTGCTGTGAAGAAATTTTTTAATTTAATATAATATCATTTGTTGTCTCTAAGGACTATTTTTTTTTTTTTTGCGTTAAGTGACCTATTAAGAAAGTCCTTGTCCATGCCTACATCTTCTATATTTTGCCTATTTTGTTTTCCAGAAGGTTCAGTGTTTCAATTTTTAAATTTAGGTCTTTGATCCACTTGGATTTGGCTTTGGTACATGGTGATGGGTATGTGTCTAGATTGATTCTTCTGCATGTGGATAACCAATTCTTCTAGCACCGTTTACTTTAAAGGCTGTCCTTTTCCACAGTATGTTTTTGGCCCCTTTGTCAAAGATAAGATAGTTAAGAATACTTGAGGTTGTCTCTACATCCTCATTTCTGTTCATTGTTCAAACTATCTGTTTTTGTGTGAGTACCACATGATTTTTATCACTGTTGCTTTGTAATACATTTTGATGTCTGGAATAGTAATGTGACCTTTTTTGGTCTTGTTTCCCAGGATTGCTTTGGCTATTCTGGGTCCTTTTGGTTCCATATGAATTTAAGGATTGTTTTTTCAAGTTCTGTGAAAAATGGTGCTGGTATCTTGATTTTGGCAGTATAAGCATTTTTTACTATATCAATCCTGCTTATCCAGAAGCAAGGGATGTCTTTCTATTTTCTAATGTCCTCTGGTTTTCTTCTCAGCAAAATATAGTTTCCTTCATAGAGGTCCCTAACTTCCTTGGTACAGTTTACTCATAAGTATTTAATTTTTTTGAGAAGTTACTGGGAATGGGATTCTTCTCAGCTCTTTTTCAGCAAGTTCATTGTTAGTGTTGGGGAATGCTATTGATTTTTTGTATTAATTTTGTAACTTGCAATTTGGGTGAATTAGTAAATTAGTTCTAAAAGTTTTTTGGTGATATCTTCTATGGTGATAATCATGTCATTTGCAAATAAGAATAATTTGACTTTCTGATACATATTTCCTATATTTTGTTATCTTGATGAATTGTTATGGCTAAGATTGCAAGAAATACGTTGAATAGGAGTGGTAAAAGTGGAGAGCCTTGTCATGTTCCTGATTTAAGGGGAAATGTTTTCAATTTTTTCTTATTTCCTATGATATTTGCAGTAGGTTTGGCATATATAGCTTTAGTCAGTTTTAAGGTAACGTCCTTCTATAACCTATTTTCCTGAGGGTTTTTTTGTTATGAATATATGTTGGACTTTTCCCCATTTTATTGATATGTATAGATGCAATACATAATGTTTACATTGAGCTTAAGTATTTTTGCATATACATATCGTGGCAAAATTGTACATCCTTCCCCTCCTCGTTTTTAATTCTCCCTCCCCCTCCCCTTCCCCTTCAATTCCCTATATTCCCTTCAATTAGTTCTATGAAATAATTGTGATCTTGGGTTCTCATATTAGAAAAACCATTTGATATTTAACCTTCTTCTGACTTACCCCACTGAGCATGATGGTCTCAAGTTGCCTCCATTTACCTACCTCCTACCTATCTGTCTTTATAGATGAGTAGTATTCCATTATGTATAAATGCCACAATTTATGTATCCATTGGTCTATTGAGGGGTATTTTGGTGTCTCCCACATTTTATCTATTGTTAGTTGTGCTGCTATGAACATGGGTATATGTGTATCTCTGTTATATATTGTTTTTGCATTTTTTGAGAATATTCCCAGAAGTGGTATCACTAGATTGAAGGGGATATTTATTTCCAGTCTTTTGAGAAACTTTCATACTGCTTTCCATAGTGGTTGTACCAGTTTATGTTCCCACCAGCAGTGCAAGAGTGTTCCTTTCTCCCCACAGCCTCAACAGCACTGATTACTGTGGATATTCTTGATATACGCCATTCTCTCTGGAGTCAGATGGTTTCTTACTGATGTTTTGATTTACATTTCTCCAGTGGCTGAGAATGCTGAACATCTTTTCATGTATTTATTGGCCATTTGCACTTCTTCATCTGAGAACTGCCTATTCACTTTCTTTGCCCATTTTTCAATTGGATCTTTGATTTTCATGGGCTTACTTTTCTTCACTTCCCTGTATATTTTGGTTATGATCCTTCTATTTGAGGTATTGGTGGTGAATGTTTTTCCCATTCTGTCAGTTCTTTTTTTATACTATTGATAATTTCCTTTGCCATGCAGAAACTTTTTAATTTGACATAATACCATCTGTTAATTCTAGGGGGTATTTCTTTTGCTTTGAGTGTCTTGTTAAGAAAATCCTTGCCTATCCCTATATCTTTTAGATATTTGCCTAGTTTGTCTACCAGCATGTTCAGTGTTTCAGTTTTAATGTCTAATTCTTTGATCCAATTTGATTTAATTTTGGTGCATGGTGACAAATGTGTGTCTGGAATCATTGTTCTGGATGTGGATATCCAGTTTTTTCAGCACCATTTGTTGAAAAGGCTATCCTTTTTCCAGTGTATGCTTTTGGCTTCTTAATCAAAGATCAAGTAACTGAGTGTAATACTTTGGGTTCTTTCAAAGGGCAGAATTTACAGAAATTTTAATAAAAGGGATCTATTTGGAAGGCTTACAAATCTGAGGATAGAGTCCAAGATGTTGGCTAGCATATGTGAGAGCTGGAGTGTAAGATGGCTGCTAAGGTGCAAAGTAGAACACCCATCTCAGACTGCAGGACAGCCAGTAATAGTCTGCTGTGGATCTCGATTATTTGGGTTGCCCCAGTAGAGCTTCTACTGGACAGAAGGTGGACCCAGAAATGTAGGTTGTACATGTGGTTCATTGTCTAGGGATTTTTATTATGTAACTGGGTGAGGGGCAGTCCTATGCTATTACTACGCTGGTTGCTGTGTTCTCCACACTTAAATCAGCAGGATATGGTAAGACTAGGAGATGTCTTAAAGGATCTCCTGCAGTCTAAACATAGTCTTGCTTGCCTTAATTATGGAGTATTGCTCTAACTTCCCCTTGGCAGTCTGGATCAATCACCCCTGCTAACACTATCTCTCTTTTTTGCCTGCTGGTTCAGTGGTACAAGGAGGCCAAAACGACCAGGGGGAAGTCTCAACTTCCAGCCTTCCCCATCTTGGACCTAGGAACTTCTGGACCAGCAGAGCATGAGGTTGTGAGAACAGGAAGCAGAAATTTCATTAATGCATCACTGTCGGTGATGGTGAGTGGTACCATCCCTGTCTCCACCCCTCAATTCCTGGAATCATGAATGCTGGCTGTGGAAGAAAGTACCATTTATTGGTTGCTGATCCAGAGCATACACAGCCTTCTGTAGAACCTTGCCCACATCTGCAAGTTATTACCATGTAGCTGGTACTCTAATTGTGTCTTCAGAAGGCCATTCCATCATTCTTTCAGCCCAGTAGCTTCTGGATGATGGGGCACATGGTAAGATCATTGAATTCTATGGGCATGAGCCCACTGCCACACTTTTTTAGCCATAAAATATGTTCCCTGGTAAGATGCAGTACTGTGCGAGATATCATGAGGATGGATGAGGCATTCTGTGAGTCCACAAATGGTAGTTCTGGCAGAAACATTATGTGCAGTATAGTCAAATCCATAGCCTAAGTAAGTATCCCAGTAAGAACAAAACACTGTCCTTTCCATGGTGGAAGTGGCCCAATATAATCAACCTGCCGTCAGGTTGCAGGCTGGTCATGCCGAGGAATGGTGCCATATCAGGAACCCAGGGTTGGTCTCTGCAGTTGGTAGAGTGGCCATTTAGCAGTAGCTGTAGCCACGTTGGCCTTGATGAGAAGTCCGTGTTGTTTAGCCCACGCATAACCTCCATCTTTGATACCATGGTCACTCTGTTCATGGGCCCATCACACAATAACAAGGGTGGCTGAGGAAAGAGGTTGACTGCTCTTGACAGAATGAGCCTTCCTGTCCACTTGATTATTAAAGTCATTGCTGAGGTTACTTGTTGGTGAGCATTTATGTGGGACACAAATTATCTTTACATCTTCTGCTCATATGGAGAGTTCTATCCACATACCTCATCCCCAAATATCTTTCTCACCAATCTTTCGCTTATGTTTCTTCCATGTCCCAGACCAGCCAGCCAGATCATTTGCTACAACCCATGAATCAGATTATTTGCATATCCAGCCATTTGTTCTTCCAGACAAAATTCACAACCAGATGTACTGCTCAAAATTCTGCCCATTGTGGGGATTTTCCTTACCACTGTCCTTTAGGATGCCCCAGAGAGGGGCTGCAGTGCAACAGCTGTCCACTTCCGTGTGGTGCCTGCATAATGTGCCGAAGCATCTGTAAACCAGGCCCTGTTCTTCTCTTCCTCTGTCAGCTGATCATGAAGCCATGAAGCCATAGGTGCATGCTGGGGGATAGAAGGCAATATAGCAGGAGTAGGCACCACGGGCATATGAGCCACTTCTTTATGCAATTCACTTGTGCCTTCTGGACCTGCTTGGGCCTGGTCACATGTATACTACTTCCATTTGACGATGGACTGGTTTTGTGTACATCCAATTTTATGACTTGAAGGGTCAGACAGCACCCAGTTCATTATGGGCAGCTCAGGTCTCTTGGTAACCTGGTGTCCCCTGGTCAAACATTCAGTTTCTACTAAGGCCCAGTAGCAGGCCAGAAGCAGTTGAGGGTGGGACTGCTGAGGGTGGGGCTGCTGAGGGGAGTGTGATCCCTTCTAGCAAAATAAACTCTACAGGATTTATGTATTCCTCATTCTCTCTGCTCTTCCCACACATCTCCATCCCAATTGGTGAGGTCCCATTCTTTCTCAATTAGCACCTTCACTTTAACTTCTAGGCTGAGCTGGTCTTATAGTTCAGGTAATTTGGCTAAAGGAGAGATTTTTCTTCATAACACACTTAGATGCTCTCAAGGAGTCTGTGTACATCTGGTGTTGGAAGTTTGAATCCCTGAGCTCATTGCTCTTCACTAGTTTGTCCAAAGATACTAAGAGTAGGAAGAGTAGAAATCACCGTATTTTCTGCTTTTCCAGAAGTTCTCAAATATATACAGAATTACCTAATGTATCACTGCTCACAAGTGGGGAGTCAGGATAATCAAAAGGACCCAGTACCTTTATTATTTCAAAGAGTTCATGCCATGGACCATCAGTTTGCCCTACATTATTAAAAGGAAGAACAGTAGCAACTTTAGGTCTCATAAAACTAAGTAACACCAGAAATCACTAGATATCTCAGAGAAGATCATCGTTGTAATTCTGTCTCTTGCAAGCCACTCCAGATACCAAAATCTGTGTTAGTTTGGGTTCTTTCAAAAGGCAGAATTTACAGAAATTATAACAAAAAAAGATTTATTTGTAAGGCTTACAAATCTCAGGATAGAGATAGTCCAAGATGGTGGCCTGCATATGTGAGAACTGGAGTGTCTGATGGCAGCTCAGCCGCAAAGTAGAACACCCGTCCAGGACTGCAGGACAGTCAGTGAGTGTCTGCTGCAGATCTAGGTTGTTTGAAAAACAATTGTGAAGATCTGTGACTGAAGATCAACAACAGGTAGACAGGCACAAGTTGAGACTGGGGTAAATCTATGATGATTTGCGGCATGTATCAAGTTGGTGTTGATAGACAGTTGCAAAAGGAAAAGCATTCCCAGAGGACAAAGCTGTAACAATCTTTCTTCTTCCTTCCTTTTATAGAGTTGCAGTTTCCAGTTGGGCCTCTTCCCTCATTCACTGCCCAGAGATCACTCACACTCTAATCCAGGCTGGTTCCCAATTGCCTAATCTAGACGTGGCTTCCAAACCCTAATCCAGGCATGGTTCCTGATTGCCTAAAGTTGACATAATCTCTCCAACAGTCACACTGAGGTTGTTTGAGTTTATTTCTGCATCCTCAGTTCTGTTACACTGGTCTGTCTGTTTTTGTGCCAGTATTATATAGTTTTTATAACTATTGCTCTGTAGTATAACTTAATGCATCTAATCATAATGCATCGAGTCTTAGTCTTGTTAACCAAGACTACTTTGGCTATTCCAGGTTTTCTTTGGTTCCATATGAATTTAAAGATTGATTTTTTCAATTTCTGTAAACAAAAACTTGTTGGTATTTTGATAGGAGTTGCATTGAATCTGTATGTCGGTTTTGGCAGTATAGTCATTTTGACTATATTGATTCTGCCTATCCAAGAACGGGGGATGTCTTTCCGTTTTCTGATGTTGTCTATAACTTTCTTCAGTGTAATGTAGGTTTCTTTATATAGGTCCTTCATTTTTTTTTGGTTAAGTGTACTCCTAGGTATTTCATTTTATGCTGGGCTATTAAGAATGGAATTGTTCTTCTAAGCTCTTTCTCAGTAAATTCATTGTTGATGTAGAGAAAGGCTATTGATCTTTTAGTATTAATTTTGTAACCTGTGATTTGGCTAAATTTGTTTATTATTGACAAGAGTTTCAAAGTGAAGCTTTTGTGGTCTTCTATGTAGATAATCATATCATCTGCAAATAAGGATAATTTGACTTCCTCCATTCCAATATATATTCCTTTTATTTCACTTTCTTGCCTGATTGCTATGTCAGGTGTTTCAAGGACTATGTTGAAAAAGAGTGGTGAAAGTGGACAACCTTGTTGCATTCCTGATTTAAGAGGAAATGCTTTCAGTTTCTCTCCATTTACAATAATAGCAGTAGGTTTGACATATATGGCTTCTATGTTTGAGGTAAGGCCCTTTTATACCCATTTTTCCTCAGAGTTTTTAACCACAAAAGGGTGTTAGATTTGATCAAAGGCTGTTTCTGTATCAATTGAGATGATCATGTGGTTTTTGTTTTTACTTTTGTTGATTGGTGTATTACATTGATTGATTTACATATGTTGAACTAGCCTTGCATCCCAGGAATGAAGCCCACTTGACCATGGTGTATGATCTTTCTGATTATTTGTTGAATTCTATTCACCAGAATTTTGCTAAGAATTTTTGCATCTATATTCATTAAAGATATTGGTCTATAATTTTCCCTCCTGGTTAAGTGTTTGTCTGGTTTTGGGACTAAAGTGATGCTAGCCTCCAGGAATGAGTTTGGTAGTATTCTTTATTTTTCAATTTCAGGGAACAGTTTGAGAAGAATTGGAGTTAGTTCTTTCCTGCAATACTGAAAAAAAAAAAATTATGCTGTGAATCCATCTGGTCCTGGGCTTTTATTTATAGGTAGAGCTTTTATTACTGCTTCAATTTCTGTGTAATAGGGTTGTTCAAAATTTTTATATCTTTTTAAATCAATTTTGGTATTTTGTATGTGTCTAGGAAATCATCTATCTCTTCCCAATTCTCCAAACTTGTTAGAATATAGGTGTTTAAAATAATTTCTCAATAATCTGAATTTCTGCAAAGTTTTAATTTCATCCTTTTTATTTCTAATTGAATTAATCCATGCTTTTTCTATTCTTCCTTTGGTGAATTTAGCTATAGGTTTGTCAATCTTGTCTGTTCTTTCAAGGAGCCAGCTCTTTGACTCTTTAATCTTTTTATTGTCTTTTTAATTTCAATTTCATTAATTTCAGATCTGATCTTTATAATTTCTTTTCTTCTACTGCTTTTTGGCTTAGATTGTTCTTGTTTATCTAAAGCCTTAATGTGTAGCATCAACATGTTTATTTGTGACTGTTCTGTTGTTTTGATGTGTGCACTTATCAGTATGAATTTCCCTCTAAGTACTGATTTTATTGTGTCCCATGGATTCTAATATGATGTACGTCTTGCATCATTTAACTCTGTAAAAGTTTTTGATTTCTTTCCTGATTTCATTTTTGATCCATTGTTTGGTCGGTAGTAAGTTGGTAAGTCTCCATGTACTTGTGCATCTTTTTTTGTTTCTTTTGCTGTTAAGTTCCTGTTTTATTCCACTACAATCAAAAAGTATACAATAATTTTTTTTCTGTTTCTTTGTATTTATTTAAGCATGATATTGTGGTTTTGGATCTGGAATGTCCCCCAAAAGTATTTATTATTGATTGTCTGTGGAACCATGTGCTGTTCGGAGATTGGGGCCTAGTCTGGAGGGATGGATTACTGGCACGTAGGTTGGATTATAGGCATGTAGTGGGGGTTTACCACACATTGTACATCTGGATCCAGGAGGGGCTGAACACTGGGATGAGACCTGAAAGGATATATAAGCTGCTTTCTGCCTTGGAGGACTAGTCTCAACTTGCCTTGAATTAGCTTTCTGTTTGCAATGTTGTGAGAAGCTGCCTCCACCTCTGCCTCTGCCATCTACTTCCTTTGCTGATGTCCACCCCTTAATGGACTGTGACCTTCTAAAACTGTGAGCTAAAATCAACCTTTTCTCCCCTAAATTTGTGGATACCAGGTGTTGAGTCACAGCAACAAAAAAGTAAGACAGAAATTGATACCAGAAGTGGGGTAGTTGCTGTGACTTTACCTGACCATATGGTTTGGATGCCTTTTGAACCAGTTTTTGGGAGAAATTTGGAAAGGTTTCAGGATGCCAGCTGGAGAAGCTTTGGAATGCTCTGAGTCAAGCTTGATGAGAGATTCTGGTCAGAGATCAGAAGACCAGAATGCTGACGGAGAAGTGTGGATTGGATAGTCCAGGATCAAGAAGTTTCATGTGGGAAGGACTGTGTAAGCAAGTGGCCTAAAAACCACATGTTCTACGCTCTGGCAAAAAGTTTGTCAGCATTTTACTTTTATCCAGTGACTTTGTCTGAAACTGAGATTAAGGGTGGTAGACTGCTTACTCTGGTGAAGGAAGTCCCAAGGCAGACTGATGTTCAAACTGTTACATGGCTTCTGTTTGCAGCTTTTAGCCAGCTCTATGGTGAAAGATGGGAGACAATGGCAGATAGAACAGATGTAAATATCTTGCAGTCTGGAGTGAAAAAGCATGTGGTTGTTCAAGAGACTAACATTAAATGGAAGCTAAGAACTTGTAATCAGGACTGTAAGAAAGAGGCATTCATGGTGTCTCAGGATTCAGCAAGATTCCACCCTTTACCAATTAAAAGGTGCAAAGGCAAAAGATCTTTTTGTGTGAAGAGTACCTCAGGGATCCCTGTAGGGCCAAAGAGGGAAGTGTTTGCCAGAATTCAAGTCCCTGGAGTTCCACCATCCAGGCACTTAGAAGCTGTATAGCGATGGCACAAGGTGGCCAGACTACTTGTCAAGCCAGTGGTAGATCTTGGAGATGTCCACACGTCCCAGCTTTACAAGCTTGCAGAGCCAAGAATTCTGGGTTCATGGAAGCTTCCACCCAGATTTCAGAGGAAGGCGTGGGAAGCCAAGTAGTGTGCCCCTGGGAGGTCAGTGTATGAAGTTGTGAAGGAGAAGTCCAAGGTACAGTGGAGAGCCTGAGATTTTGGAGAAGGCAGGAGCATGGATTGTCAGCTGATAAACACAGCAGGCCATGAGTGGATCCAGCCCAAAGGAGAGAAGATGGCGGTTGCAGTCAGCAGCAATACCATATGGGTGGGGCTACCCAAACCCTTTGGAGTTCATACCCCACTACAATTTTCCCCAGTTGCTGGACATGGGGATACAAGATTTAACCCTTGCCCTGTTGAGTTTAGGAATTGTTTTGGTCCTATTGACTTTTATGCCCTTATTCCTTCATTTTGGAATGGAAATATTTACCCTGTGCCTTTTTATTTTGGAAGTGCTTAATTCTTTGGTTTTAACAAGAGCTCAGAGCTAAAAGTTAGTCTTATATCTCAGGAGACACTATAGACTTGGAGTTTCTTTAACAGTGCTGAAACTGTTAAGACTTTGGTAACTTTTGAAGAAGGACTAAATGCATTTTTCATGGGGAGAAATATGTGAATCTTTTGGGGGCCAGGGGTAGAATACTGTGATTTGGATCTGGAATGTCCCCCAAAAGTCTCCTGTATTTGAATGTTATAGATTGTCTATGGAGCCATGTGCTGTTGGAAGATTAGGGCCTAATCTGTAGGGGTGGATTACAGGCATGTAAATTGGATTATAGGCACGTAGTTGAATTATAAACATGTAGTGGGGGTTTACCACACTTTCCACACCTGGATCCAGGAGGGGATGATCACTGGGATGAGACCTGGAAAGATATATAAGCTGCTTTCTGCCTTTCTTGGAGGACTAGTATCAACTTGCCTTGGCATTCTGTTTGTGATGTTGTGAGAAGCTGCCTCCACCTCTGCCTCTGCCATGTACTTTCATTGCTGCCGGCTGCTGTGACCTTCTGAAACTGTGAGCTAAAATAAACAGTGTTGAGTCACAGAAATGAAAAAGTAACTAAGACACATGACTTATGACATAGAATATGGTCTGTTTTAGAAAATGTTTTATGTGCTGCTGAGAAGAATGTGTATTCTGTTGATGTTGTGTAGAAAACTCTGTAAACAGCTGTTAGGTCCAAGTTTTCTCTAGTGTCATTTAACTGTTGTATATCTTTGTGGATATTTTGTCTGGTTGACCTATCAAGTCCCCTGCTATAATTGTATTGGGGCCTATATGTCCTTTCAGATCTAATAATTTTTTGTTTACATAATTAAGTTTTTCAGATTTGGGAACATATAAAGATAATTGTGAGTTCTTCTTGTTCTATTGTTCCCTTAACCAGTATATAGTGACCATCTTTGTCTGTCCTAATCTGTTTTGTTTTAAAATCTGGTGGGTCTGAGACTAATATAGCTAGCTACTCCTGCTTGTTTCTTGGATCCTGTTGCATGCAATATTGAATTCCATTCTTTTATTTTTAGACTATGAGTTTTCTTGTAGGTGAAGTATATCTCTTGTAAGCAACATTTGTGGGTTTTTGTTTTTTATCTATTAAACCAGTCTTTGTCTTTTAGTAGGTGAGTTGAAGCCATTTACATTCAGAGTAATTGCTGAGGTAAATTTGGTATGTCCTGCCATCATTGTAGTTTTTCAGGATTATTATTTCCCACTATTTTTATTAATATACATATATAATACATAGTGTTTACAATGAATTTGGGTATTTCATGCACATATGTATCATATCAACTTTACAATCCCTTCCCATTTTTGACCATCCCACCCTGTTCCTATCCCTTCCCCCAACTCCGGCTATCACTTCATGTGGTTCTATACAATGACTGTGTTCTGGGTTTCCCAAGTCAGAGAGACTACACCATACTTAACATATTAATCTTCTGCTTCTAAATCATTTCACTTAAGTCACCACTCTAACTCAGCTTCCTATTCCTTGAATGGGTCACAGTAGTCAAATCATTTTTCCCCATTTTATATATATATATATATATACATATATATATATATATATATATATATATATATATGTGCAAAATTTAAGATTTACAATGGAGTTGAGCATTTTGTGCACATATGTATCTTGTCAAGGCCCTCCCACTCTCATTCTGTCCCTCCCCCGACCCTCCCTATTTCTCTTCTCCCCCACCCTACCTCCCTGTTTCATTTTGTTTTTTGCTTTAAGTTCCATAAGAGTTGTGATCTGGGATTCTCATATCAGAGAGACCATAAGATGTTTCACCTTCTGCTCAGAGAGACCATAAGATGTTTTTCACCTTCTTCTGAACTTCACTAAGCATGATGTTCTCAAGCTTCTTCCATTTGTCTGTAAAAGCCTCTACGCTGTTGGACTTTATTGATGCATAGTATTCCATTGTGTACAAATACCACAATTTGTGTATCCACTGGTCTGTTGATGGGTATTTAGGTGACTTCCATATTTTAGCTATTGTTAGTTGTGCTGCTATGAACATGGGTTTACATATATCTCTGTTATGTGTTGTTTTGGCCTCTTTTGGATATATTCCCAGGAGGGGTGTCACTGGATCGAAGGGGATATTTATTTCCAGTTTTTTGAAAGCTCTCCATACTACTTTCGAAAGTGGTTGTACTAATTTACATTCCCACCAGCAGTGCAGGAGAGTTCTTTTTCCCCACAGCCTTTCCAGCACTGATTGCTATTTGACTTGTTGATACAGGCCATTCTCTCTGGAGTGAGACAGTATCTTAGCAGTGTTTTGATTTGCATCTTTCTTATGGCTAGAGATGTTGAGCATCTTTTCATGTATCTATTGGCCACTTGTACTTCTTT